>SDWI01001790.1:24454-48891 GCA_009193005.1 Lamellibrachia luymesi | reverse complement strand
ATATCTGTCAATTCTATTTTTAAACATATTCACACTACTAGCATTAACACAATCATTTGGCAGTTTGTTCCATTCATTTATCACCCTCTGTGAAAAAGAGTACTTTCTCATGTCCAACCTACAATAATGCTGCTTTGTTTCCTCTGGTTCTACTGCCTTCTTTAAGTTTGAAGAACATATTCCTGTCAACATCCTCATAACCATTCACTATGTTAAACACTTCTATTTGGTCTCCTCTTAGTCTCCTGGTCTCTAGTGTTGTCAAGTGGAGAAGTTGGTGTGAGAGAGAGTCTCACGCAGAAGCTGATGAGGAGCCGGCTAAAGTGGGCTGGACATTTGGAAATAATGGAAGGGGAGCGGTTGATGAAGAGAGGGGATGCGCTTAGAGTGGAGGGTAGAAGGAGAAGAGGAAGACCGAGCCTGAGATGGGAGGACTGTGTGAAGAGAGATTTGGCGGGTGTGGGAGGGGAATGGAGAATGAGAACGAAGGATGGGGAAGTGGAGATGGTGGAGACGACAGAGAAATGGTGTCACCCTCATGCAATCCAGTTTTTGAGCAAACACGCAATGGTAGCTTAGAATACCTAAGTTAGAACCGACCTGATAAACGTTTCGTCAAACTTTCACTGAAACCACATACACGGCTAAATGATCACGTATTCACGTTGTAAAAATTAGACGTCTGACGTTTCGTCGACGCCACACGTTGATGATGTAGGGAAGAGTAGAGAAGTTCTAAGAACAAACAGCTGTAGGTTAAGAGGGATTATATAAATAAGGTATATAAAAATCGCAGACGGCGATGGCGAGTACGTCGAATGTCGACAGACTGTGTTTGAAATACATGTGGTTTAAGTTTCCTTCAATGTTTTAGAGGCTATAACAATACGAGTTGCCATCCTGGTGCTGCTCACTGTTTGTCGGTTAACTGGGAAAGGTTCAATGTGGCGCATGGCTTAAGACAAACCAGTTGTGGCACATTTAATAACCCTTGAAGTCACGACTCCGCTAATAAACACAATATATATACAGTGCATGCGTACAACAATCCACAAAAACGCGCGTCATACGTTAGTCCGCAGACATATAACGAGTTCCCGTGTCAACAAAGAATACGCCGTGTTCACAATAATGCTTACGCATATTTAACAGAAAACACAACATGAATAATTTCTAGTGCGATCGAGCACGCGTAGGCATAATTTCCTGTAGATACGCGATTGTGTCGGCGCATAACAAAACAGTCGCAAAAATGTGCTAGGTATTAACTTTATTCAAATTATGTCAACCACTCATGCATATAAGTAGTATTCCACGATACCTAAGCAGTTTACTTTTTTATCGTTTTGACGCAGGTTCGTAAAACACTGCGTCAGCATTGGACATGCTTGTGACAATGCGGCTGGCTGTGCTCGCAGACATACGCGTCGCGGCTCTGGTCGTGAGCTGCTCTGTGATGACGTCACTCGTAGTCCATCAGACAACTTTAAAGATGCGACCGTCACTAATTGACTAAAAGTAGCTTAATAGTGTTGTTTCCTTGTAGCATTGTCGACGTCTCACTGCAGCAGCTGATCACTGCAGAAGCTCACTTTTTAGAGAGTATTTAAGTCAAGTGCAAACGGTTGCTTTTTTCCTTTACTGTTGCAACGAAGTACTAAGCCGAGTTTTCAGTGACTTGTTTTTATTACATTTGTGGTACTGGCTATATTTAATCGACAGAGTCAACCCTACTATATGGGTAATTGGCAATGACAGCGCACTGTATGTGGTGATATTCGTTGATATAGCGCTGACACGGACTACTTTCTCTATAATGGCGTGCCATAGAATGCGTCACTGTATGGTCGACTGCTGGGTCTAAAAATATTTCCCAATTCTTATATTTCATTGTTACCTATTCGTTTCTATTTACGGTAGGTTTTAATGCAGAAGATGTAGTTTATCGAATCAAACAAAGCTGTACTCGACAAGATCAACATAATAAATTGTATCCTAGTAACAAGTTGCTATGGCAACTCACATGACACATATAAGGTACGCCGAGGTTTCTCGCACTGGATGTGCAGATGGACAGCTGGTCGGGCGAAATGAGCGAATCGTTGTGGATGTAAAAGCTCGCAAATAGCTGCATTTCACGCTGGCATTTGGTAGAATATCGTGCCTAAGGCAAACACAGACCTGAACGCCGGGTGTAATGGACTGGTAGTCGTTGTTCATTGGCCCAAGTCACCATGACATAAAGAACACTCCTTTGTCGTAACCACAAACATAAGTTGTATCTCTTGTGTTGTACCATGCTATGTTATATTGTAACTAACCCTAAATGACTCACTAATGTTTTTGCAATCGATCATTTAACAACCGGATAAAAATGCATTATGTATATGGCACTATGGCATGGAAGTTTGCAACTGATAGTTGGGCTTGTTACTTTTAGCAAAGTTGGCTGTGTAGGGCACTTGAGCGAATTACATGTTTCTCTACCATTTCTACTGTTTGCAATACAACCGTATGCCGCACAGTAAACCATTCTGACGCTCGCTATAAACATATGTGAATAAATGGAACGTCCCAGTCTCGCTGCGCCCTCTGTCACAAGTTACGTCATATCGAAGGTTGCCGATAATCCCAGGAAAAATATGTATAATCGATCATTTTATAACCCTTGAAATCACGACTCTACAAATAAGCATAATAATAAATGTATGCAATAGCAGCTACCCTAAATAACCCGTGGCGCCTCTGGTGGAAAATCGTGCATACCTAGAACAATCCACAACAACGCGAGTCATATGTTAGTCCGCAGACATATAACGAGCTACCGTGTCAATAAAGAATACGCCGTCTTAACAATAATGCTTTTTCATATTTAACAGAACACACAACATGAATAATTTCTAATGCGATCGAGCACACGTTGGCATAATTTCCTGTAGATGATGGAAGATGATGTATGCAGACGATCTGGCCATAATAGCAGAAAGCAAACAAGAATTACAGGAAGCGTTGGAGGAATGGAAGGGGGTATTCGAGAAGCACGTACTGAGAATCAGCCTAGAGAAGACAGAAGTGATGTGGATTGGACACCAGAGAGAGGAGTTGAACATCAGGTTGGATATTAAAGAGATCAAGCAAGTGGATGGCTTTGTGTACCTTGGAGGAATGGTTACGGAGGATGGGCATTCAGCGGCCGAAGTGCGACGTCGGACACAAGCGGGTACGAATGCTTGGAGAAAGGTAGAGGGAGTCATGTTGGACAGAATTTTTTTTAAAAGCTGAAAGGGAAAGTCATGAGAACGTGTGTTACACCAGCATGCTTGTATGGTCTGGAGACAGTGGCGTTGACAGAACAACAACAACAGAAGCTGCAAGTGTGTGAGAATAACTGGGTTCGTCGAATAATAAGAACAAAGAGGGTGGACAGAAGAAGGATGAACGACCTAAGGAAAGAGGTTGGGATGCAATGCAGCCTAACAGGAAGATTGGTGAGAAGCAGGATGAGATGGGCAGGCCACTTAGTAAGAATGGATGCAAGCAAACTAACAAAGAGAGCAGAGGTGAAAAAACACAAATGACGCAGGAAAAGGGGAAGGCCACAGCTGAGATGGGAGGACTGCGTGAGGAGGGACATGAGAAGATCGGGGGAGGATGAAAGATGGAGAGAGGGAGCGGCCGATAGAAAACTATGGAAAGAAAGAACAGAAAGAGTGGCTCGACAATACTTTACCTGACCCTCACCCCTGTACAGCAGGGAACAAGGAGGAAGCGCACACTCGACTGCTTCGGCGCATGCAGAACAATCGCAAAAAAAGTGGTAGGTGTTAATTTTTTTCACTTTATGCCAACCACTCATGAGTATAAATAATATTCCACAATACGTAAACTTTTTATGTTTTTTATCATTTTGACGCAGCTTCGTAAAACACTGCGTCAGCCCTGGAGATGCCTGTCATAATGCTGCTAGCTGTGCTCGCAGACGTACGCGAGTCGCGGCTCTGGTTGTGAGCTGCTCTGTGATAAAGTCGCTCGTAGTCCATGAGACAACTTTAAAGATGAGATCGTTTCTAATTGACTAATAGAAGCTTAATTGTGTTGTTTCCTTGTAGCCATGTCGATATCTCACTGCAGCAACTGATCACTACAGCAGCTCACTTTTAGAGAGTATTAAAGTCATATGCATACGGTTGCTTTTTTCCTTTACTGTAGCTACGAAGTACTCAGCACAGTTGTGCAATACCATGTTTTTTTGGCATTGGTGCTACTGGTGTATATTTAATCGACAGCGTCAATGCTGCTATATGGGTAATTGGCAATGACAGCGCAATGTATGTGGTGATATTCGTTGAAGTGCACGGCATGACGCCCGTGCTGATAAAAACTTATATTGCACTGGAACGGACTACTTTCTCTATAATGGCGTGCCATAGAATGCGTCACTGTATGGTCGACTGCTGGTTCTAAAAATAGTTCCCAATTCTTATATTTCTTTGTTACCCATTCGTTTATAAATAAGGTAGGTTTTAATGCAGAAAGTGTAGTTCATCGAGGCAAGCAGAGCTGTGCTCGACAACATCAACCAACTAAATTGTATCCTAGTAAAGAGTTGCTAAGGCAACTCACATGACACATGAAAGATACGCCGAGGCTTCCCGAAATAAGCTTATCTCATATTGACGGAGAGTGGACGATAATCGCAGGTAAATTACCGTTTTATTGCATTACATAATACTATGTTCAATTGAAATAAATACGTTATAAAACGATACTTGGTTTTGTGTACTCGTTGCTTCAGATTGCTGTATTCGGCTGGCAACCTCGTCCAATATAACATTTAGAAGTAACTCGTGCATAGAACCAAGTATCGATCAATAAGTTTGTTATACTGTCGTTTGAACCGTGTGTTATTATGACATGTTCGGTTGGTTGGTTGATTGTTTGGTTGTTTGGTTGATTGGTTGGTTGGTTGGTTGGTTGGATGGTTGTGTTTTGGTTCGTTCTTTGGTTCGTTGGTTCGCTCGTTCGTTTGTTCGTTCGTCCGTTTGTGTTGAAAATCCTCTGTGTAATGTTAAACAAAATTGAGACAGTATGTGTGTCATGCGTGTACAAGATGACGTCATCAGTGATTTTTTGTTAGTTGCTATCGTCAGACAAATATAGGCTGCACTTATTTCACAAGCGCATAAGCTGGTTCAGTGATTCGTACACATTATCATGTTAGCAGTGTGATTTTAAAAGTGCAGCTCGAGCAATGCAAGACCAAAAAAACTGGGCGCTATTCTTGAGGCATAGTTACTTGTTCTACACATAGAACTCAAACTAAAACAAATAAAACATGTTTTCTTACTATGTGTTTTGTCAATGTTACACATGCATCAGCTGAAGAAAGACACCTGGACCCGTTTCACTAGTTGTCGAAAAGTTGTTGAAAATACGTTGCATCGATCAATTTAAACCAAATTTAATTATTCTGCTCGTGGAACGCCGCTGTGTGACAAATAATATTAATTCACAGTTTTCAATAGCAAAGGTCGTGGAGAGCGAGATTATGACGTTGTCGTCGAGTACCAATGTGAAAGCGTAAAACGGGTTAGGCAATGTTTACGGCTTATGATGCATTTGCTTTCTCCAAAGCGCCGTTGAACCTCGCATTGCCACTAATAAAGCACATTTTAGCAGCCATTCGTTACGGTGAATTATCAGAGAAAATTCTTTACAGTGTCGAGCATGGCTACAGAGAGCAATCGAGTGTTTAAGGGCGATATCGTACTGATAAGCTCAGAGGAATCTTAGTGAACCGGTAACACGACAGGTTAGCCCTGACGAGCTCCGTGTAATCACATCAATTGATAACAACGTCGTGGATTCAGCCGTGCCTACATTTTTATTGTTTCAAACAATTTGGTAAATTCAGCAACATCTATCGTATGAAGACATTCACAGTGAACAGCCTGTTCACTACTACCAACTAAACCACCGGACGCAGCATTGGTATCTGTAAGATCCACACACATTCCGTATGATTCTACCAGGGCAATACGTGCCGATATACTGGCAGATTCCTCCATAGAAGGTGCATCTGTAATCTGTCCGAGTAACAATAAAAAATATTTATGCACGTAAACTTTATGCAACATGCAATTTCCTATTCTTATTCTGATTTGTTATACGTTTATTACAATATAATTATAATACAAACATAGGAACACAACATATTATGAAAATAGTTATTATCAAGCAGTTGTTATGTGTTAGTTTGTGGGCTTGTGTTGATATATCGTAATGTAGTTGGGTATTCGTTCGTGGGCCAACTTACTCAATCCTTTCTGTAAATTATACTGGTCAAAGACTATGCATCACTGCGTTTACTGCTGTCGTAGAGTCGAGGCTTACCCGAAGCTTGCGCGCCACTGATGGCAACCAGTAGCATTATCAACGCAAACACCACAAATGACGTCTTCATGTTTTCGTAGGTTTGTTTACTGGAAAGCTGAACGAATTGGCTTGCAGAGTTGTAGCTAACATCAACAGAAAACAATTTCATTGTATGAGAAACAACTTCTCTGCTACCGGTAATCATGTGTGAAGGAGAACCCTTGGTCCCATACAATAGACACATCGTAGCCTTCGAATAGTCCACCAATAGTGTCTGCGCTCCCCGATTAACAAACGTTAACAAGATTTAACAAGATTGCCATCCCAAACAACACATTCCAGAGGGCAAGTGAACATGGAAGCCATTGTCAACATCCTCATAGCCATTCACTATTTTAAACACTTCTATTTGGTCTCCTCTTAGTCTCCTGGTCTCTAGTGTTGTCAAACCATATTGTAATAAGCGACTTTCGTAACAAAGGTGTCTGAATTCTGGAATCATTTCAGTTGCTCTTCGTTGTATTCTTTCTAGCTTGTCCATGTCCTTCTTACGATACGGCCTCCATGCTTGAATACAATATTCCAAATGTGGTCTAATTATTGCTTTGTACAGGGGTACAGTTAGCTGTTTCTCCTTATACATGATAGTTCTCCTAATTAGCCCTAGAATTTGATTTCCTTTCGAAGCAGCAATCCCACATTGTTCTGAAACTTTCATGTCAGCACTAAATGCTACTCCTAAGTCCTTTTCTTGTGGGGTTCTACCTAGTACAGCATCCCCCATTTTATATTCTTCGTCCATGTTTCCATGTTCTATGTGTATACATTTACACTTCCCAAAATTGAATAACATTTGCCATTTTTCTGACCATTTAACTAATTTATCTAGATAATCTTGTAAACTTTGTTTATCTGCATCATTAGTAACCTTTCTCAATACTTTTGTGTCATCTGCAAATTTTTAGTTGTTAGATATGTCATCTTCCAAATCATTTATATATATTAAAAACAGTATAGGGCCTAATACTGATACCTGTGGTACCCCAATCAAAACAGATTTCCAGTTTGAAATCTCACTATCTACTATTACTCTCTATTTTTGTGTGTAAGCCACTTTTTGTCCAGTTGATTACATCATTACCTATGCCATGGGCTTTTAGTTTAAGTAACAATCTCTGATGTGGCACTTTATCCAAAGCTTTCTGAAAATCTAAGTAGATAACATCCACTGGTGATCCGTCATCTACCCACTTTGTAATTCTTCAAAAAGACATAAGAGATTAGTTAGACATGAACTTGCTTTTAGGATCCCATGTTGAGATGTATTTATTAATTTATGTTTGACAAGGAATTCCACCATGTGCACACTGTTCTGATTAACTGATTAAACCAGCTGACATAAACAATATCGAATACATATATGTCCTGCAGAGGGCTCACTCACCCAGCGTACACAACTACGCTGATTAAGGCCCAGTTGATATAGTCTGAGCATGTTATGAGAATGTCTGACAACATAATTCCATCGACCATCATCTACTCTGAATTGTTTCATGACCATCGTTCAGAGGTGGCCAAATCAACGCAACGAAGACTCCCCACGTAAGACAGGCACATGTTCTGTGATATGTGGCTTTAACACAGCATGTTCACATTAAGATAACGCTTTTTTGCAGACATAACCGATTGCCAGGAGTGTTCCTTTCGCGTTGACTAAACCAGGCCAAGCTCTACCTCAGCGGTCCTCAAACGTTTTGCCTCCAAGGCCCCCTGAGTCAAATACATCAGTCCTGGGACACCCCCACATGAGTTGGCATCCCCCGCCCCCCCCCCCCCCCCACCGCCACCCCCCCTCGAGGACCCCCGGTTGAGAAACGCTGATCTACCTGAATTGACAACAAACATTCCTCGACGTGTTCTAAGTAGGAAATAACTCAGCAAAACCAAAGACAACATCGTACATATCATTCTGACTAAGTTTGTTGTCCTGGTTTCTTGTCTGAAACAAAATTCAATACAGACGGCGGGAAACAAAACATTGACATTGATGCCGCCTGCAAACAAATAGAAAAAGGAGAAACGACCACTTGGTTTAACACCTTAAGGCGATATGCAAGCTGCAAAGATGATTTATCAAAATACGTATCATCGTAAACAACAAGTATTAGCAATAATCGTAACAACATAATTTACATATATAGTTATTATTTTAAAGTAGTGGCACTTACAAATGCGTCGCGGAATATGCAGTTCGTTGAAGTATGCAACCAGAGGCCTAGACTTGTGCTTCTTTCAGGCACTTGCTCATCGCCTTTATACTGGATCGCACGACACTTTCCGAATGACTGTGAGGGTCATAAGACGTCCAAAAGAAACGGTTTAGCCAAGCCCAGATTTATGATGCGGTCGTAGAGGGGCGGGTGTGTTAAGAGTAATTTGAGAAAGACATGGGCAACGTGGGGTGAAAGAAATTGCGCAAGTTTCGAAACAGCAGTAGGTGGACTTGAACCCTGGCCCCCTCGACTGACAGAAGTAGGTGGATTTGAACCTGGACTTGAACCCTGGTCCCCTCGATTGGCAGAAGTAGGTAGGCTTGAACCTTGGTCCTCTCGATTGACAGAAGTAGGTGGTCTTGAACATTGGTCCTCTCCACTGACAGCAGTAGGTGGACTTGAACCCTGGTCCCCTCGATTGGCAGAAGTAGGTAGGCTTGAACCTTGGTCCTCTCGATTGACAGAAGTAGGTGGTCTTGAACATTGGTCCTCTCCACTGACAGCAGTAGGTGGACTTGAACCCTGGTCCTCTCGACTGACAGCAGTATGTGGACTTGAACCCAGGTCCTCTCCACTGACAGCAGTAGGTGGATTTGAACCCTGGCCCTCTCCACTGACAGCAGTAGGTGGACTTGAACCCTGGTCCTCTCCACTGACAGCAGTAGGTGGATTTGAACCCTGGTCCTCTCCACTGACAGCAGTAGGTGGATTTGAACCCAGGTCCTCTCCACTGACAGCAGTAGGTGGACTTGAACCCTGGTCCTCTCCACTGACAGCAGTAGGTGGACTTGAACCCTGGTCCTCTCCACTGATAGTAGTAGGTGGATTTGAACCCTGGCCCTCTCCACTGACAGCAGTAGGTGGACTTGAACCCNGTTGTATTGAATGTTTAAGACACTTAGTCCACACTTATTTTATTATTAGCGTAACATAGTGTGAAGTCCTTTGGTTTGTAATTATTTCTTTAAAAAGTGCTGTATCAAGAACCGTCATTATTAGTATTTTAGCTGATTTATTTTGTGCCTTTGATTTTATGCTATTGCATTTTACAAGATTCTGTATAATTATAGAGCAATGTTGTTCACAGAGAGCGCACGACAAGGTACCTGTATTACCTACAGTTGCGAGACAACCTCCTCAACTTCAGCCACCTGGTGGCAGAGGAACGCTGCTTCGTGTTTGCAGCGTACGCCCTACAGGCCGATCACGGCAACTGCCACGATGACCCTCACAGCTACTTCGACCCACGGGAATACTTTCCTGCATGGGTGAGTCACATGTCAATTTGTCATATCAGTTTCTATTTAACTCGACTTAAAATAAAAGTTCTTGTTGCTTAGTCTAAATCTAATATCTGTCACCAGTGAGATAAACGCAAGTTAAAAATCTCAATCTAACTTATTTTATTATTTTTTCCAGCAGGAGATGTTTAAAAATATCTCTCAAAGGTCCTTTTGCAATTAGATTTTTTTCGCTCGACTCAATTTAGAATCATCATATCCACTACATCATGCTAGCTCATTTATGCAAATTTGTTGTTTATATTTGGTGAAATGATCCGATGAACTATTAAATTATTATCTAACGATCTAAGTAAATTTTTTCATGATTTTACCAAAAGTACACACTTATTAAATTAAACCAACTGCGCATATTACTTTAATTATTAACACATGCTACAGATTTGAACATCGACTAACCTGATTTGTAATGAGCTAAATGAACTGAGGACATCTTAAGGAATTTTGTTGGACTTGACACATGTACCTGTTATCACCACCACGCAGGTGCTGTCAAAGCATGGCGCAGACTATATCCGCCAGAACATGCCCCAGATGCATCGCGACCTGCACGGCATGACCAAGATGGAGGCCCAGATGCACTACATCAAGGACATGTCAGCACCACCTACTGCCCACAACCTGCACTTCTACCAGCTGAAGAAACGGAAAACCGACAAGCTTGGCACCGCTTGGCTTGGCATCTGTCCAAAGGGGGTCGAGATCTATGAGGTGAGTGATTGGCGATTTTGTCATCATCTCAAACAGTTCAGTTATGAAATTCAAAATCTGTAATTATAGTAATGATAATGGTGACTTCTTATATAGCAGCAGTATCCACCTACACAAGACGTTCATTGCTCAGAGCTAGTTTTTTGGCAGCAGCTAATTGAGCACCCAACATACAGTTCATGCAGTGTGTGTGTTAGAGTTTGTGAGTCCACAACAAGTTACACATTTACCCCTGTGCGGGATCTTTAAAGATCATTATGCAAATATTCCAGAAATCATGATATATGATAACAAACAGTTGTATTAGTAGTTTGGAATGCATTAACAAATAGTGTTATTGGCTACTCTTCAATAATTATATTAGTGGCAAAGAAGCTCCAAGCAATTTGACATTTCGCTTGGCAATGTCTGTACGGAGTCAGCGTGTGACATTAGTCTGGCCAAACGAACATCAACAAACATCGTCATTCCATAACAACGCAGAACATTTGCATTTGTTAAAAGCTTATATGTTGAAGTGGGACAAAAACAATGAATTTGGGTGTGACATCAATTTCGTTATTTGAAACACTATTAAACACTGCAACATATATATATATATATATATATATATATATATATATGTTGCCGTGTCTGATAGTGTGTCAACTAATAAAATTGATGTCACACACAAATTCATTCTTTTTGCCTCAATGCAACATATAAGCTTTTAACGTAAGCAGCTGTTCTGTGTTGCTATTGAATTGCAATGTTTGTTTGTGTTCGTTTGGCCAGATTGACGTCACACACCGACTTCGTACGGACATTGCCGAGCGAAATGTCAAATCGCTTGGGGCTTCGTTGTCACTAATATAATTAGTCTTTATCGAAGAGTAACCAATAACATTAGTTGTTAACGCATTTCAAACTACTAATACAACTGTTTTTATCATATATCACGATTTCTGGAATATTTACATATGATCTTTAATACATTAACAGTGACAACTGGGGCTATTTTACGTGCCACGCTTTAAAGGGGCGGACCGTGAATGTTTGTGTGTCTGAGTTATTGGTTTCCAAAATAGCATCAACCTTTTGTGAATACTGCTTTGCAATATACCCGCGTCCGAACATCTTTAAAAAATTTGATAGTTAACGATGTGGCGAGTAATGGTGGAGCTCACAGTAGGCTTTCTCAGAAGACGTTCACAGACCACGCAGTTGTAGTAGTTATATGTAGTATGTTCTTGATGTTGTGTTTTTATAATCATACATGATGGGAGTGTTTCTTTTTTATATTCGGTGACATGACGTAGGTTTCGTCTGTGTCGTTTTCTTCAGTGTGGTTTATAATGTTTTGTTATATATCTCATATTGTGTCGACTGGTTGGCAATTGGAAGCATGTTGATCACATGACGTGAATAATTGTTTTCTTTTCAGGAAAAGGTGTGGCGTTGCAAACAAGACTGCGGCGTCTCAAGCAGGTACATTTTTTATGTATTTGTGGCAGTTTCGAAATTCTTCAACGTCAACAGTCAATTACATCTGCCATGTTGTTGTTGCTAACCTCCTTTTCCCTATAGTCCGGGGTTAGGCTGGTCGTCGATTTTTGTTGTCTTTTCTTCTTCATTACTAGTCCCGTTTTAATATAGTCTCCACCAATTGTCTCCACTCCCCTCTACCCCTCGCCTCATTCTCCACTCCCCTCCCACTTCCACTAATTCTACCTTCATACAGTCCTCCCATCTCAGTCTCGGTCTTCCTCTTTTCCTTCTAGCCTCCACTCTAAGCGCATTCGTCCATCGTACCTTCCTTTCTTTCCACATGTCCAGCCCACTTTAGCCGGCTCCTAACAAGCTACCTTGTGTATATATATTTTCGCCGGATCATTGTTTTATTGTTGAATGTTCATTTGTAGCACATCCATATTGGTTCGTACATTTAAATAAAAAACAAAAAAATAGTATAAATTAATATATAAGGCTAGCATATTTGGTAAATTGAAATAGCAGTTACCATATAAAATATACCTTGCAATTCATAAAGTAAATATTATTTTCCTTAACTTATTCTGGTGTAATGTTGTAAAATTAAAATGTTCCAGGTACATATTTGTAGAGTGGTGTCATGTGTTGATGTTTTAATGTTTAATATCAGTGCAAAATTACAACCAACGAATCTTTCCTTTTTTCACAGCTGATGAAATTCAGAAGATACTAAAAAGTCATAGCCCTCAATAAAGCCGACATCAGAAGGCGCATGTAGTTACAGAATATGACGCCCCGATATCGGCGGTGCACACACGAGTTGGGCCAACGTTTGTAATGTAATGTACGCTGATCAGTCAAATAGAGTCTAGGATTGTGCGCTGAGCAAGTCGCATAACCACGGAAAGGGAAACCGTTGATAATTGTGCAATCGACGACACTCAATAACAGCTTAGCACTGTACGCTTAACATTATCAGGACAGGCTATATACAATGACAACTGTGTTGGACTACCGATAAGCTAATGACTTCCTTGTCCACTTGCCATCTGTAGTTTTTAGCGTTGGATGCTAATGTACTGAACGACGTACCGCCTTAATCAAAACGATGTCGTACATTGATATATCTAAATGTTATTGCGCTATTCGACAGAAACGCAACAATCCATTAATTATTTTAATACAATTTAATAGTTTTCACAGAGCACTTTAATTCAAAGATATGTTCTACTGTCATCGATTTGGTTTCAAGTAATTTGCAAGACAGCTCTTTACTTGTGTATATTGCAATACCACAACCTCTTAGATAACCCCTAGTAATGCGATAACCATTGTAATTGTTTATATTATAGTCAATGATTAGGTCGAGTTCAGCCCATGTCTCACATATGGCGATGGTGTAAAATTGCAGATCAAGCTCTGCGAAGTAGTCTCAACTTTTTGTGAAGTTAGCTTTAAGACTTCTATCATTAAAGTGTATGAATGACAATCCCTTCGCTTTACTAAAGTTGTTTTTGAATTTCATGTCAGTGTAATATTCACATTTTAATGCAATTTGTTTTTTGTAGAAACTGTTGTCTGTGTCAATGTCAGTTTCGAAACCAAACGTTTTGTCATCAGAATACTTGAACAAGTTCACATTAAAGTGGGAACATTTATCAACTAATGTATGAATATCGAATTTTTTTCAACAGAAATAAATGTCCAATATACATTCATAATCGCTTATATTCTGAAATGAGAAGACATCACAACAAGAAAGACTGTGGTAAACAATAGGTTGTCTACGAACTAAAATATATTGGTGTTAGTTAGCACAAGTTTTGTGGAGACTTGTTTTTTTACTTCAAATTCTTTCAAGGTTCGCTAGGGTCTACAGTTTCAACCTTTGCCCGTCATCTCTAACCTATATGAAGACGCAGCAATGCCGTGTCCATGCACTGAAATTTTTTTTATCCTCTCTTCAATTGTCTAGCATGACGGAACAGTTTACTATTGTAGGATGACAGGTGGTCGTTTGTTTGTCCGGGCGTTTTCCGTCACATCAGGGCGGCAGATCGTGAATCGCCGATATGTCGTACGGTTCGAGATGCACGTTTAGTTTCTGACGAGCGAAGTTGACGAAGTTTGTTGACATTGCCGAACTCTCGGTGATTGACGGTGGCTCGTCTTCTGTTGTTGGCGAGGAACGCACGTTCTGCTTTGGTGTGGCAGTGGTCGCGGCTTAACTGTGGAGGTTCATTCCCGTAATGATAATATTCTTTTTTTCATGGTTTGTTCAAGTTCGTTAACTTGACATTCGTGTTTATTAATGCGATCGTCTTTTGCTTGCTTTGATGGGGTCAATGAGCTCAGAGATGCGTTTGTCCGTGGTCTTGTTTCGGTTGTTTATCTATTCAAAGGAGTCGCAGAGGAAATCCAGAGATCGTCTGATTTCCGTTAGCTCTGATTCGCCAGTGGCACGGGCAGTGCGTCTTCCCGCTTTCGGCATGGTTGGCATTATTGCATATATCCAAATGTTATTGCGCTAGTCGACAGAAACTAAACAACTCATGAATTATTTAAATAAAATTTCGTTTCCAGTAACATAACGTAGATAGTTGTGATTCGGTAACTTGGAAACCGTCTCATTTGGTCGAAAAGAATGCAGCTGATTTTGGTTTGAAAATAAAACGGGGTCGCGCCTCATTGAAAATGGCAACAAGTTGGCAGAAGCAGCCGTGTTGAAACACACGGGCGAATAACACCACAGCGTATTGTTGATAGAGTGCGGTTGAACGTCTTTTTGTCTTTTTGTTCGTTTTTATTCGCGACGTCCGACAACACGTTGCGGCCGGGAACAAAAACTATATTGCGCGGCGTCGTCGGAGAGGCGACGTTATTTGTGTGCAGTTGTAAGCCACATAGACACTTACTGCAGCGTTGCGTGTGTGGCAACATACGTGTATTTCACAGTTGTGTTTGGTGCACAAGGGTGAATGGGGAACGGCTTTTTTCAAAGGTGCTGGTTGCTATTCTGCGCCTTACCTGGCGATGCTACGGTAAATTATGTTCAAACACACCCGTTTTGTTTGACATTTGTGATCTCTCTTCCTGGGGTGAAACAGGATGGTCGAGCCTGCGAAGAATACTTTGGCTGCTTATCGGTAGTCCAACACAGTTGTCATTGTTTATAGCCTGTCCTGATAATGTTAAGCGTACAGTGCTAAGCTGTTATTGAGTGTCGTCGATTGCACAATTATCAACGGTTTCCCTTTCCGTGGTTATGCGACTTGCTCAGCGCACAATCCTAGACTCTATTTGACTGATCAGCGTACATTACATTACAAACGTTGGCCCAACTCGTGTGTGCACCGCCGATATCGGGGCGTCATATTCTGTAACTACATGCGCCTTCTGATGTCGGCTTTATTGAGGGCTATGACTTTTTAGTATCTTCTGAATTTCATCAGCTGTGAAAAAAGGAAAGATTCGTTGGTTGTAATTTTGCACTGATATTAAACATTAAAACATCAACATGGAACATTTTAATTTTACAACATTACACCAGAATGAGTTAAGGAAAGTAATATTTACTTTATGAATTGCAAGGTATATTTTATATGGTAACTGCTATTTCAATTTACCAAATATGCTAGCCTTATATATTAATTTATACTATTTTTTTTTTATTTAAATGTACGAACCAGTATGGTCCATAACTCCATATTGCTGTGTTTTACGCATGGCTAGTTCACGAGGTCTTCTTACTGCGCTCGACCAGAATGGTCCAGGCCTGGCGTGTCTTTGTTCTGCTCGGCAGTCATGGTTGGGTAGTCATTGCCTGGACTGACTTTAGCGTCCACTGCTGGGTCGATCCAGCTCGACGAACGAAAACACAGGAGAGGGAGTTGTTGAAAGCATTGCCCCAGACAGGTGGCCTTATATTGTCCCAGGGGTGGGGCAAGACGTTTTTTTGGGGTACTCTTATTATTTTTCAAATGCAAACAGCTAGTTTGTGTATTTGCTGAAAATATTTTTCCAATAGGTAACACATATATCTGACTACTTTTTCCTAAAATACATATTAAGATATACAAATATGTAACCTTTAACCAAATTAAATTGGATTTTTGCTACTGTTGCACCAATGTACACTTCTCGTGATTATCTTGAGCTATCTAGCGTCTCTGTGTGGGTGCACGTAATGGTTTCCTGGACATAAATCCCACATCCTGTAAAGTAAATGTGTAAAATATTTTAGCTAGTGCCTTGTTTTTATTCCCTTTAAGCTCTTCTTTCTTAATGACTACTATGCTCAGAGCTAGAACAAGGCAACTGCGAACATGTGAATGCTTGTACTCAAAATACTTTCATAAGATTCGTTTTGTTTTTAACCATGTATTTCCGTGTTTGCGACTAATACTTTATGTTATTGTATATTGTGTTTGCAGTTTACTTTAAATTGAGTTGAATTGCAATGAACAAGGGGACAAAGATTTACACAGAACGAGTGATCAATAAATAAATGTATCCAACATTTGCATATGATCTTTAAGAATATGTTAGACTAATTTCATTTCAAAGCGTGTGCCTTAATTATAATTTTATTAATTAAGTTTGTTCAAGTCAAACGTCCCTTATAATAAAGGCGTGGTTAGAATTCGTTAGAACAGAAAATGTTCCTGATATGGTAAACGCGCCTGGTTAGAATTCGTTAGAACAGAAAATGGTAGAGCATGACAACTAGCACTAATGGCACGCGGTGTCGTAATGAGATATTGTGGAATAAACCCAGCAGTCTTGACATAAGATAAAATACCTTCACACAACCTTCCAGTACTGGAACAACCTTACAAGGTCAACAACACTAATAAATTATGACGAAGCAGAAAAGAAAACTTTATTTAGCTATTCAGAACCCGATGGCAAGTCATCCAGGCAAGTTACGAAGCCAGGGCACTAAAATGTTTGATTGTGTTTATGACAAAGATGTTGGTTGAGTCACGGTGAAATGTGATTTATTTAACGTGCAGACTCAAGTACACATATGACGAAGACACGCTACTGAATACACGACCCAGTGGAGACGTTGATGCAGCGAGCGGCCACCACAATCGCCTCTATCTTGTTTGGGTGGATGTCAGGTAAAATCGATACTTGAGTGGATGCTGGCAGAGCAAAGAGGCAGAGGGAAGCCACGATAAAGATGATAGAGGGACACCACTGACGTCTTTGGAAAGTGGCAGTGTTTGGTAGAATAGTTAGAGAAAGACATACATTAAAAAAGATTTGGGCAGCGACGTCTTGAATAGGATTTAGAAATTGAAGAGAAGATCGCCAAATGTACTGCTAACGTCAAAATATATCTTATATGCATCAAGTGGTATGTGTTGTGGAAATTACTTTAAAACCTGCACTCCTTTGATGTCAACACAATAATCAATAGTTTGAGGGGTTTTAACCAACAATGACAAGGCATTTTTCTGCTCGCTGACAACTGTAAGTTCGGTAGTTAAACAAATTGAAGGGAAGATCGCCAAATGTACTGCTATCGTCAAAATACATCTTATATATGCACGAAGTGGTATGTGTTGTGGAAATTACTTTAAATCCTTTATTCTGTTAATGTCAACATAATAATCAATCATTTGAGGGTTTTTCACCGCCAATGACAAGGCATCTTTCTACTCGCCGACAACTGTAACTCGCCTAATTATCAGTTACAAACTTCCGTGCCATCGTGCCGTATACATGGTACATTTTTATCCGGTTGTTAAATGATCGATTGCAAAAACATGGGTCATTTAGGGTTAGTTACAACATAGAATACCAAATGGTACAACACAAGATATACAATTTATGTTTGTGGTTACGACAAAGGAGTGTTCTTTATGTCATGGTGACCTGGGCAAAAGAACAACGACTACCAGTCCATTACACCCGGCGTTCAGGTTGTGTTTGCCTTAGGCACGGTATTCTATCAAATGCCAGCGTGAAATGCAGCTATTTGCGAGCTTTTACATCCACAACGATTCGCAAACTTTTTTCCCTTCATTTCGCCCGACCAGCTGCCCGTCTGCACTTCCAGTGTGTCCCGCCCGCGAAATTACCATCCGTGCCCGGTAGGGCATGGGCGACTATTCTAGCTACGCCCTCTCGCTGTCATTGGTCGCGAGAGTGTGGACGTGCCTTCAAGATGTCGGAGGTTGTTTGCTGAGATAAACTTGGTGGCCGACGCCTTTCTGCAGTCTAAACGTCCGTCTGCCAATTCAATAATAAGACGCGTACGTATCGGACAACGTCTGTGTTTCTGCTTGCTAAGCGCCGACATGAAGCGCTGCATATGTAAAAGCCAAGCCAGGCTAAGTCATAGCTAATAACATGCCATAGCACAGTACATTGTGTTGATAAGACAATTCCCTTTTGGCAAAAAGCGAATAGTTATTGTGATCGACTGAGAGCAATCAAATTGTTGTTAAACGTGTATTGACTTTAGCTAAATACTTAATTAGTTGTAAGATTTCACATGTACACACACAAGAAATTACAAGTTAGATGGAATGAAGTAATGTCAAACCAATTCAGTGTTAAGAATGGGGTTCGCCAAGGAGGTGTCATGTCTCCACTTCTATTTCGATTACCTGGGTGTACATGGATGGGCTGTTGGATGAATTAAAATACCTTGGTATTGGCTGTTATATTGGGCAACATTTCTGCGGAGCTGCAGGATATTCAGATGACATTATACTACTATGTTCTACTAGTTCTGGGTTGGAAAAAATGATTGAGGTGTGTGAGAAATATGCCAAACGATACGATGTGTTGTTTAATGGGTCAAACAGTAAACTATTGGTTTACAACAAGAAGGATGCTGATCTGCATTTTGAAATAAATGGTACAGGTGTTTCTACATGTGAGAAAATTATAAATCTGTACTGTAAATTGTCTATTTCAATTTGATTTTGACGACAGTTTGAAGTGCACCAAACTCAGACATAAATCTATTTTAGCGAAATGCTTTAAGTAAAATATGGAAGCTACCATATGGTTCGCACATAGATTTAATAACATTAATTGCTTAATGTATACCTTTAGGTGTTGCTTTGGTGTATAGGTTTATAAAGTTCTACAGAACAGTAGACATATCAAACAACATGGTTGTTAATTATATAACAAATTCAATGACATTTGCTTATAGATCCATTATGGGCAAGAATGTAAGACACATTACGTCCAAATATAACATGACCCATCATTAACTGCTGTATACGGAAATGAAGAGGGAGCCACGTGCAGCTCCAGTTGGGAGCAAGTGATTTTATTGCGATGAGTAGATGATTGATTAACGCTGGCAATATGGAGTGAGAGCCGTTGTTCTCCTAAAAATTATACCCTGCATCATTTGCCACGATTAAAGGAGAATATAGGCTGGCACAAATGTTTAAATTTAATAATAGTATAGTGCCAAATAAAGTGCGTGTTGGGTGGGATTTGTTATCAAATAAATACGCGTATGGGGACGCTTATTCGGCACTCAAGAGTATGAAGGTTTTCATATATCGATTGTGTGCTAATTAAATACACATCCGAACATGAGCTAAAAGTTGCATTTATGCATCACGTTGTTCGAATTAGAGCTGTATGTCTGGTTGACTTAATCTATACAGATGATAAGATGCTATGATGTCATATTATTTTTATTAGTCAATGTCAGATCCTGAAAATGTACATTGGGTTGAAGATATTGTTTTGCAACTTTTATTAGGTATAAACCAGCCAATACCATATAACAAGTAACTCCCAATATCCTCATGGTGCGCTTAGATCGTGCAGTAGCTGTGAACCTCATAATGTACGAATTCACGTCAAACACATTTAGTTCCAGGTAGACTGGGATCCAGAGCCAGGTTTGGGAGCAGTTAGTAAGATAATCTGAAGGATTAAGGATAGAGCCCATGTTTCGATGGCTAAAAATATATTTTTTGGAAAACCCCGATGATATGTCCGGCGTGAGAATATAGGGAAAGAGGTATAATATCGCTCACAGGACATTAGCGCACCTTGTCGGCTGTACTACTTCACGACGGACATCAGCGGCGCTCCCCTGAGATGAAAGGACTGGTCAAGGAGTCCTGTAATATGGGTCAGAGGTCATCCGACGTAAGGGAGGCGGCGGCGGCGGCGGCGGCGGCGGCGGCGGCGAACATCATTCATAAAAAGGGATCAAAGGGCCTGACGTGGAAACGAGAAAGGAACAAAACATGGTATTGTTGAGTGTACACGTATTTTATAGCCAGAACTTTCCATTTTTTCTTACTGCCATTAAAACTATTTTAAAAAGCTATGGACTGGTGGTCGACATACAAACAGCGAGTGATAGGAGGCGGTTTTTTTTAACAGTAGACGTACTTTTTATGACTAGGCCACGCCCACCAGACCGCTTATCGGATTGACCAAGCGACCTGCAGCAAGCAAGTGGTGCAGTTTTTACCGGTACGCTGTGTGTAAAAGTAGGCAACAAGACGTTTATGTAAGCAGTGTATTCATAATGTCTTTATTAGTATAACATTACAAAGCAACCTATCAATGATGCTAAATCTAAAAGGTAAGTGAATATGTACTACAATAGAGTGAAAATACTGATAATATTGCTAATTGTAAAAGGTACACAAGTAAACTACTGATGGTATTGCTAATTTTAAATGATAAGGCGATAACGGCACTATTAAAAATAACTGGCGGTTAGGAGTCAGCCGTTCTACGCGGACATGTCGAGACACGTTCGAGTGGAGACAGCGTCGGTAGGCAGCCCTGTTAGTGGTGGAGCGCAACAACGTGACTAATGCACAGAGCGGGTATAAATAGGAGTGGGTTATATGTACCCTTAACTGTAATTATCACCATACACCTAACTCTACACTTACCATTAATTCTCACCATATCTTTAACTGTAATTCTCAACATTCCCTTAATTGTAATTATCACCATACACCTAACAGTTCCTTTAACTGTAAGTCTCACCACACCCCTAATGTACCCCTAACTCTAATTCTCACCATACTTACATCTGCACTTTTAGCTGTAGTTCTCAGTACACATCTAGATTACATAGTCGATATACCCCCATTACGCAGTTATAATACGTATTCTTTACAGCCTCAGTACAGAGCTAGAATACAAAATGGTCACTGTTAGAATACAGTCGCTATACCCCCAGTCCAGAGTTAGAAAAGATAGTCGCCATACCTCTAGTATACTTTTAGGATTCAAAGTCATTGCATCTTCAGTACACAGCCATATTCCAAAATCACTGCACACCAGTATACAGCTATTATACAAAGTCACTGTACCCACAGGACACATCTAGAATGCACAGTCACTACATAAAACTCCAGTACACAACTAGACTGCATAGTAACTACACTCCCAGTACACACGTAGGACACAATCACTGCATCCTCAGTGCACAGCTTGACTACATGGTCAATTAGACAATTATAATATATAGTCACTGTACCAACCTATCACAGCTACAACATAATTATAGTTACAGCATTTCCAAAAAAACATGCATAAAAACAGTCACTGCACCTCCAGTACATAGCTGAATATATTTCACATAGCCACTGTACCCACAGTACACTATATATTTAATACTTGTGAAATAAAAGCTGTATAATGACAATGACAATATTGTTATACCGATATTCCAAAAATGAGTCACACATATCATGACATTATTTTATGTAAGCTGCTAAAAATATTTTTATGGCAGTATTATAAAGATTACCTAATTTGATGTGAAACAGATGTTTATTAGCTATGATTTGATACCAAATGTATGTCCATATATTATATACAAATGTATTTACAGTGTTGGCAAGATGAAAACCCAAAACAGCCGAATAAGTATGGTTGGTCATTTTCATGATAAAACAGACATGCAAAAACACTCTTTTCTAATATACAATTTCATCCTACGTTTTGTACCCAAATAAGCAGACCACGCCCAACTACGTGGCATAGCGCGAATACGATAATCTTTGCCGTTCAGAGCATGCAAGACGCTTGTACACGCTCTTGTCACGTCGCGACTCGACTTCGGAAACGCGGCCCTGTACGGCATTACCGGAACCCTGCTGCATCGACTTGAGATGGTCCAGCTATCAGCTGCGCGTGTCGTCCTCTGCCTACGTCGACGTGACCAACACAGCATGACGGCGACACTACGAGAGCTTCACTAGCTGACTGTGGTGCAGCGAATTCAGTTTAAACTGTTGACCTTGGTGCACGGCGCCGTGCATGCAAACACTCCACGTTACCTTGCTGAGAGTATATCACCCTATGTTCCCTGTCGCAGTCTTCGTTCGGCCGACCAATCTCTCATTATTGTTCCTAAGGTAAACCTGACGAGCTTTCTCGTGTGCAGGTCGCACCCTCTGGAACAGTCTCCCAATAGGGCTAAGAACGTAACGTGATACTAAACATTTTAAGAGGGACTTGAAAACCTTTCCCTTTAATGAAGTTTGATCGTAATTGTGTGTGTATGTACATGTATAATGTGTGTATGTATGTATGGATATATATATATATATATATATATATATATATACACATATATTTTGTTTATTGTAAACACCCCTGATTCTATTTTTAGAGATATGCGGTGTCTAAATAAACTTGATTTGATTTGATTCGATTATACATTTTAAAACTTATTTTATTGTGTGTAGAAGAGTATAATATCGATAACTCGAATTCAGTCAGCCATTTTGAATTGCCAGATGGCCGACAATGAAATTCCCATTTTAACTAAATTATTACTAATATAAATAAAATTATATGTAGAAACGAACTTTAAAAAAATTCGAATTACCATTTCATTAGAGTGGGAGTATTTTGGTACAATTACATATGCTTCAATAAAAAGATCCATTTGCGTCCAAATAGCACAAGCTTGTTATTAGATGAAAGGTTTCCATAACCTGCTGTATATGCAATTGATCAGTGCTACACAACTGTGCTTACATATATTTGGTTTAGTTGAACACTTACAGGCAAACACACAGTTCACGCCAGCAGCAGCACATGAGCATATGTTCGTGCATTTGCTTTTGATACATGTACAATATGGCTTCCCAGTTTCGAAAGAGGGTGCACTTGTCTTAGCCTCGATTATGCAAGCTCCGGAATGTGGTGCCACCGACTGTCACACACACCAGAGCTTGGAGGGTTCAACCTACAGTTACATTTCCCATTGGTGACCATGATAACGTTTTGCATGATTATAAGAAAACGTGACCATCAAAAATTATAAATGTTTTTACCAGCCTCTGTCATCATCCCACTGACATGCTGGTCGAGTTTTGTCAAAATGAGACAGTTTTAACTCTTGTAATATGCCTGTATGTGCGACACCCCTCAATGTTTACCAATATTTGAACGAATTACGACGCGCACGTGTCTAGTGACCAAAAAAATAACAAATATCCCTCCACCTATTAAAATCGTCTAGAAATCCACCATTTCACTCTCAACAGCTTCTATCAGCAAAACTGACACTGAACCTGCTCAAATGCACTTATGTCAGATCGTATTAATTTCGTAAAACTTCCTATATCCAAATGTACTATGCCCTACATTCGTAGGAAGTCTAATTGAGGCATGGCCCCTGCATCGAGAGAGTAGCTCCCATTGTTACGGAACCCGTATGTATACGTAGAACCTTTAATTCTAACTTATGTTATGAGTGACATTTTATATGTGTATACACTGCATACGACACAATAAAAAAAATTACTTATACTTTAAAGCGGAATTTATATTTGTAACACTTATATATATATATAATTATATATATAAATATATAATATTATATATAATTCAAACACTATATATTTCTAACACACGAACAGCTCCCGACGGCATATATTGAATGTCCGTCAACTGACTGTCCGGCAAACGGCAACAACAGGACAAACGAAGCTAGATGAACTGAACTGGAACATACGCCAACATGAATCAATCACATCAGTAATGGCACCTGACAGTAACGAGGAAGCGATGTATCTAGGGCCAGACTCTGTTCTCGGCGAATTCTCCAAAGCGTGCGAGAGTCCAATAATCGAGATTTAATATTGTGGCCTACAGGGGTGCAGTAGTATTTTTGGCTTAAGCATATGTCTGCTGAACAGGCGTGAGCGTTGTGTGGTATCTGCCGCGTAGGCAACCCCGAACTTTGGTCACTGTTGGGGGCAGCGGTGGTTACCATAAGTTCTCCCCATACAAATTAGTTTTCAATCTTTTCAATGAACCAAATAGTTGA
>SDWI01001790.1:5257-22106 GCA_009193005.1 Lamellibrachia luymesi | reverse complement strand
TTATTTCCCATACAGACTTGAGGCCTATGATAGGAATTAGACATTAAGACATTAACTGGCCATGAAATTATGCATTTGAACCATATCAACTAAGCTACGTAGTAACAACAACTATGCATTTGAACCATATTCTCTTCATCCAAAAAATATAATATACCACCACAATACTTGTAGTAACGAAAATACACACACACATATATTATACATACATATAGAACAACACATGAATTTGCATGGTATACGAAATGTCTAATAAACAAGGTTCCAAATGTGATGAAATGCAAAATAATGACACCCATTTTGTTTATATTACATTTTACTTGATAATTATTTATATAATATTTCTTTACATCATATTTTAATTTGTAAAAACATAGTAAACTATGTGTCATTACTTTGCATTTCATCACCTTTTTAGAACATTGTATTGTGGTGGTATATTATATTTGTTTGGATGAAGTGGTAGTAGTTGTCATTATTTTGCATTTCAAGTGTTGTTGGTACGTAGCTTTACATACATATTGGTGTATCAGATATATTGAAGCAATCCATGTTGTTGAAGATTTCTACGCTTTCTTCGATGGGCTCATGATGATGACACCACATTCTACATGGGTCAGTGTCGGGCGGAGATGCTATCATTGCTATGTTAGCGTTGAAGTCAATGGTGAAGTGCTGGAGACAGAGTGTGAGTTTGCAGCTGGAACGGGAACTAATGCTCACTGTAAACATATCCAGGCAGTCCTACTTGCAATCATTGATCTTTCTGGAGGTAAACAGCCAAAACTAGAACTATGTGTGAAGCCAAGATACGTCAATGAGACGGCTTATACCTGTGTTGGCGGGTGTCAGGTCGTGAGGCGACTTAACTCTGGGTTGGCGGGGGCAGATCGTGAGGCGATGTGTGAGCTGTGTGTCTGGCACACCGCAGATTGCTCATTTTCACCCTACATTTCACCCTACATGGTAGTTGTGTTTCTCACACGAACAGAGAAACGGCTGCGCAGGCAGAAAAACATTATGACGCTCGCTTCGAAAAAAACGCTATCTCTATAAACATGGGGGAATGAATGGACAGTCGCAGTCTCACTGCGCTTCCCTGTCAACAGTGACGTCACATCAAAGCTTGCCAATAATAGCGGGGAAAATGTGCAAAATCGAGGTAGGCCGGTAGAACCTTAGAAATGTATATTAAAATCCATATTGTTATTATATCTATATTGGTAGAACACAGTATTATTTGGAATTATTAAATTATGTAATTCTAATAAATGTTTCGGTGTTGTGGAAAAGGAAATATACTGAAAGATGTAACATAATGTGTTTTGTTGTTGTTTTTATTTCCTTTAGCTACACAGGTTCTTGTGGGCTTCATTCGGCACTCGTCGCAATAGTGGTTCCACGTGGTGAACCATGAACCGGCTAACGGTGTGGCGCCATGTCTTGCATGAGGACGATACCATTTCACTGTCGTCTCCACCGTCTCCACTCCCCCATCCCTCGTTCTCATTCTCCACTCCTCTCCCCTCCCACACCCGCCAAATCTCTATTCATGCAGTCATCCCATTTCAGTCTCGGTCTTTCTCTTCTCCTTCTACTGTCCACTCTAAGCGAATCCGCTCTCTTCTTCAACCGCTCCCCTTTCATTATTTCCAAATGCCCAGCCCATTTTAGCCGCTTCCTCATCAGCTTCCGCGTGAGACTCTCTCTCTCACACCAACTTCCTCCCTCAACTGATCCAATATTCGTTTGTCTATTCTTTTCATTCCCGCAATTCTTCTCACCCAGTTAATCTCATAAACATGCAGTTTCTCTAGTTGTTTTGTATCATCACTGTAGTCTATATACCCTATATGACGGCTGGTGGTAAACAATCTCCCAACACCTCTTCCACTTTCCTTGCATTCGAACAAGCTTGTATTCTCCTGCGAATTTCGGTCTCCTGCCTCCCTTCCTGCAATCTGCTCCACCAAGATAAACATTATGTTGATTAAGTTTCTTCCCATCCAATCTTATATATTTTTGTGCAAAGCATGTCCGTCTTCTCTAGACTTTCTGCCCATGTCTACCAAAGATTTCCTTCCACTCTACTAACCGTTGTTAAAGGTCTGCTGCACTGTCCGCTACTACAGTCAGTTCATCAGCGTATATCAACTTGCGGAGAATATCCCTGATCAGCTCTGGTACTATGATGATCAGTTGGTTGATGGCACGCCTCCGTCTCAGGTCGACGTCCACCCTGAATTAGTCCGATATTCCCGGTCCGCACACTATTATACCTTTTGTCTCTTCATATGTCCCTTTGACTGTCCTCACCTCCTCCTCTGGGACACCCATCCACCTCAACGTGGCCATGGCCACCTCTCTCGGAACTGTCAACCTCTCGTTGTATGCAACGGCTGTGTCCCCACAGCATTGCCATCATTTAATTATATTTTGCCCACTACATTATACTCTCTCCTCACAACAAAAAACAGGGGCTTGTGGTGTGTGGCCACATGCTTATCAGCAATGATCTTGCAGTCCCTCACCATCCACATATGCTGCCTTCTCACTAACAACAGGTCGAGCTCTGTTTTATGCTGGCCACTTCAATTCGAATGTTCCTGCCACGGCCAGCCCGTTTCTGAAAACCAATTTCTCCAGCTCTCAACGCTCTCGATTCCTTTTCCCTCAACACAATCCCCGATTGATTCTTCTTCTCCTGCTGTACTATTACAGTATTCAGCTATCCACATCATCACATGTGCTTCCTCCAATCTCACCAGTCTCTCCAGCACTTCCTTGAAGACACTTTTATCTTTTTCCGCCCTTCCTGTTTGAGGCCCTTACACAAACATAATGCGCACACGTTGGTTTTATCAATCATCCGTGCAACAATGATCCTCCTTTGTCATCTCTCCACTCTCACCACGTCCTTACTGATTACCCTGCTTACTAGATTATTTAGCTACATCATAATGGATATACTTGCTACCAATTTGCGAATTGCATCAAGAATACATAAACCGTCTCGGAAAAAATTACAATATCTGAATATGTGACTAACACCTGCTTAAATATAAAATGTATTGAGCAGCACATTTTCAGTATTTGCACAACAATAACATGGTTCTCAGATTCACATATATGATGTATATGTGTGCTGTGTGGAGTCTGGAATAAAGCTACTGAATAGAATGTAACGTTCTACTTCGTACTAGTTGGAGCCATGTTGTTTGTTAATGTGAGCGAAGCCGACGCAGTGAGCCAATCATCATCAGGTTTACAACACGTGTCTGCGCCAATAGTGCGGCTTCTCCCACGCACACGGAACCAGCAAAACTATTCATTGGCCTCACTATCTAAAATGCTTGTTCAGTGTGTACACACAATGTTATGCACTATGTGGCAACATACAAATTGAACAGAAAAAAAATACAACTAGAATTATATGTTTAATGCGTCTAACTCGCAAAACGCACGTAAAATTCGAAGTTAATGAGAGGGGCGTTCGCGTGGTTTTGTGACGTCACTTGTGACATTCGTTTATATTCAGTCAGTGATTCCTATGTATTGCTTCAGTAAAGTTTCATCCGTGTCACTATGGCGAGTGGTGACGATGGCAATTTTTTCGTAATACATAGTAAAAAGTAACGATTTCGAAAAGCAAAATAAAGCTTCGTTCGTTCTTTCGTTCGTTGCTTCGTTGGTTTGTTGGTTTGTTGGTTGGTTGGTTGGTTCATTCGTCCGTTCGCCCGTTCGTTGATACAGTATGTGTATTATATGTACACAAGACGACGTCATCGGAGACGTTTGTTGCTATTGTGTTGGTTCAGTCAAACCTGTCTTAAGCGACCGCTCAACAAATGGTTGAAAAGTGGTATGTTAACACAGGTGGTCGCTTAATGCAGGTAATATAATATGAACATTCTTGTAAATGGAGGAGTTGATTGATGGCTGTGTTCTTTAAAGACAGGTGGTCTGTTGATGTAGGTAGTCTCTTGAGCAGTTTTGTCTGTAGTTGTTTTCCCCAGTGCGCAGGCGACAGTAAAACATGGACAGCAGTTGTTTAACAAACGCTTACGCTGTTTTATTGTTCGGTCAATTGTATTACCAGCATTCTACGTGTTGAGAAGTGTAACATTCTACAAACTTTCATTTGAAAAATAATTACAAATTACCGAATGTTCCATACTTTTTGAACACATTGTAATGCAGCAGCCTAGTTTTACATTGACACCTCGGACAATGCACGACTGAAAACTGGGGACACAGCTACTTGCACTATGCATCAACTTATAATTTTTAAATAATCATAACATATGCAATCCTGTTTTGCCGAAAAAATGCCAAACAGTGATTATATTAGATATGCATCATCTTAAGAAAGACAAGGCTGAACCCTCCAAGCTCTGGTGTGTCATGTGTACGTATGTATATATGCATGTATGTATGTATGTATGTATGTATGTATGTATGTATGTATGTATGTATGTATGTATGTATGTATGTATGTATGTATGTATGTTTGTAAGTTGTCGTCCAATGTTTATAAAAAGGTTATTGAACTGTTTTGAATTTTCTTTTTTTATCTATTTTTTATTTGCTTTCAAGTTGACTGCAGTGATGGAATGACACACACCTTTAAGAGAACATGTCGGGAATTCAGCATGATCTCCACATGTGTTGGACGGTGAACAGAGTGCACTATTTGACTGTTTTATGCCTGATAAAAGTCGCAGCATAATATCTGCAAACCACATACATTTTTTTGGGGTCTGACATTGACTAATTAAAAGCATGTGACAACGTAGCATCTTACGATCTGTATAGATTAATACAACCAGACAAATTACATCTGTAATTCGAACAATTATGATGCATAAATACAACTTTTAGCTAATGTTCAGATGTGTATCTATTTAGCACACAATCGATGTATGAAAACCTTCCTAGCCAGTACTAAGCCTATCGGATTTAAACGACGCCTCGATGGCGTTTTTGTTTTTGTGAAGTGTTTTCGTCGTTCGGCAACATTGTGTCATTAAGTATTTAACTAAAGTTTGTTTGCTCTCGATCGATTAAATAACTATTCACTTTTTGTCAAAAGGGCGATGTCTTTTCAACACCACGTGCTGTGCTATGGCATGTTATTAGTTATGACTAATCCTGGCTTGGTTTTTTAGTCATGCGACGCTTAGCAAGCAGAAACACAGACGTTGTCCGATGCGTACGCGTCTTATTATTGAATTGGCAGACGGACGTTTTGACTGCAGAAAGGCGTCGGCCGCCAAGTTTATAGCAGCAAACAACCTCCGCCATCTTGAAAGCACGTCCACACTCTCGCCACCAATGACAGCGAGTGGGCGTAGCTAAAACATTCGCCTGAGCTCTACCGAATAAGAATCGCAATTTCGCGGGTGGGACACACTGGAGGTGCAGACGGCCAGCTTGTATCTATTGTGTTGTACCATTTGCTGGTTTATGTTGTAACTAACCCTAAATGAACCACTGATGTTTTTGCATTGGGCTAGCTACAGTTGTTGGCGAAAAGAAAGATGCCTTATCATTGGTGGTGAAAAACCTTCAAATTATTGATTATTATATTGACATCAACGGAATACAGGATTTAAAGTAATTTCTGCAACATATGCCAATTCATGCATATATACGGTGTTTTTTTGTTGCTAGCAGTACACTTGGTGTTCTTCTCTTAAATTTGCAAATCCTGTTCATGACATCGACGTCCAAATCGTTTTTTGCGAAATATGTATCTTTCTCTAACTATTCTACCAACCAGTGTCTCTTTCCAAAGACATAAGTGGTGTCCCTCTCTCATCTTTATCGTGGCTTCCCTCTGCGTCTTTGCCTTGCCAGCATCCCCGCAAGTATCGACTTTACCTGACATTCACCCAAACAAAATAGAGACGATTGTGGTGGCCGCTCGCTGCATCAACGTCTCCACTGGGTCGTGTATTCAGTAGCGTGGCTTTGTCATAGGTGTACTTGAGTCTACGCGTTGAATAAATCACACTTCACCGTGACCCAACCAACACCTTTGTCATAAACACAATCAAACCTTTTAGTGCCCTGGCTTCGTAACTTGCCTGGATGACTTGCATCGGGCTCTGAATAGCGAAATAAGGTTTAGCCTTGTAATGCCCTCCTTTCTGCTTCGTCATAATTTATCAGTCTTGTTGTCTGTGTAAGGTTGTTCCAGTACTGGGAGGTTGAGTGAAGGTATTTTCCTGCTGGGTTTCTTGCACAATATCTTATTACGGCCCCGCGTGCCATTAGTGCTAGCTGTCATGCTCTGCCATTTTGTGTTCTAAAGAATTCTAACAACGCGCGTGTGCCATTATTATAAGGGACATTTTAATAAAATTTCGTTTCCAATAACATAACGTAGATATATATGATTTGGTAACTTGGATACCGCCTTGTTTGGTCGGAAAGAATGCAGCTGATTTTGGTTTGAAAATAAAACGGCGTCGCACCTCATTGAAAATGGCAAAAAGTTGGCAGAAGCAGCCATGATAAAACACACGGGTGAATAACACGACAACGTATTGTTGATAGAGTGCAGTTGGACGACTTTTTGTTCGTTTTTATTCGCGACATCCGACAATACGTTGCGGCTGGGAACAAAAACTGTAATGTCATCGGACAGGCGACGTTATTTGTGTGCAGTTGAAAGACACATAGACATTTACTGCAGCGTTGCGTGCGTGGCAAAATACGTATATTTCACAGTTGTGTTTGGTGCACAAGGGTGAACGGGGAACTACTTTTTTCAAAGGTGCTGGTTACTATTCTACGCCGTATCTGGCGGTGCTACGGTAGATTATGTTCAAACATACCCATTTTGTTTGACATTAGTGATCCAGGTTCCTGGGATGAAACAGGATGGTCGAGGCTGGGAAGAATCAAAGTTTTACGTAGTTAGTATCTTCTTAAATGATAGTATGGTTCTCGACATATAGTTTTGTGTTTTAGTTTCGGGACTTTCCGACTTTGTGCACTGTAAGTTTGTCGAAGTCAGTAGACACCGTAACGTAAAACTAGAATGTCGGTTGTTAGCACAGTTTTATATTGGGTAATATTCGTCTCATGATATTCAAAAAGAGCTGGAAACACGAGATTCGTTTACCTCTCTTAGTGCACTTCTTTGGTACCAACATTTAAGAAACATGTCTACTTTTCAGTGACCATATTAGCGAGGTGACCTTAACAGTGAGTATAGGCACTGAAGCATCATGGGACGTGGAGAAATGTCATATGATGTGTAATGTGGTGGTTGTATTACTGATGTGTGTATTTACACGTACACTGTATTGGCTTTTCTTAACCTTTACTATGTACATAAATACAATAAATGTACACTCATAAGCACGCATATAAATTATCGATGTTGTTTTTTCGTAAGCCGTAAATTCGCGTACCACCATAAGGTATAACACCATAAGGTGTTTAGCGTGCTCGATTGTGGCGAAATTATTCATACATCAGATCGACCGATGTTTGCTGGTTGGTTTTGTTACATAACAATAAGTATTAACGTTGGCACGATACATTATTTTCTGGCATGACAACTCTTTAAATATTTGCTATTAATGATCGAACACAAGTTATCCACCAGATGCGCCACAGTTTAATTTGGGGAGCCTATATTATATAACCACACGTCTACGTATCAGAGGATTATTGTATTTTTTCTCCAAAACGTATTTTCCCTGTCGCTTCCATTTCATTTTGTCACCTCTATTGCCTGCTGTTCCTACAAGTGTTCATTGGTGTATACGCATATATGCAATATATATATGCATATATAATATATATGCACAAACACACAAATTAATAACTACATATGTAAATTATGTTGTTAAGGTTATTGCTAATACTTGTTATTTGTTATGAGACGTATTTTGATAAATCATCTTTGTCGCTTGCATGTCGCCTTAAGGTGTTAAACCAAGTGGTCGTTTCACCTTTTTGCATTTGTTTATAGGCGGCATCAATGTTAATGTTTTGTTTACCCGCACTGTGTATTGAATTTTGATTTAGACAAGAAACCAGGACACCAAACTTTATCTGAATGATAATATGTATTATGTTGTCAACCGGGGGTCCTCGGACCACTGGGTGGATGGCGGGGGATGCCATCTCATGTGGGGGGTGTCCCTGGAATGTTTTATTTGACCCAGTGGGGCCTTGAAGGCAAAAAGGTTGAGAACCGCTGAGGTAGAGCATGGTCTGGTTTAGACAACGCTCAAGGAACATCACCGACAATCGGTTTTCTCTCAATACGAACATGATACTTCCTATGCTGTATTAAAGTCACATATCGCAGATCATGTGCCTGCCTTACGTGAGGATTCCTCCTTGCGTATATCAGCTGGGCCTTAACCGTACGATGGGTGAGTGAGCCCGCTGAAAAATATATATATACGTATTCGATACTTTGTATGTCAGCTGGTTTAATCTCAGAGCGCAGACACCCTTGGTGGAACATTCGAAGGCTATGATGTGTCTTTTGTATGGGACCAAGCGTTCTCCTTCACACATGATTACCGGTAGCAGAGGAGTTGTTTATCCTACAATGAAATTGTTTTCGTTGATGTTAGCTACAACTCTGCTGAAAGTGATTAAATAAAAAAAAAGCCAATTTATTCAGCTTTCCATGAAATAAACCAACGAAAACATGAAGATGTAATTTGTGGTGTTTTGCGCTGATAGTGCTACTGGTTGCCATCAGTGGCGCGCAAGCATTTGGTAAGCCTTGACTCTGTGTTAGCAGAAAACGCGTTGATGCATAGTCTTTGACCTGTGTAATTTACAGAAAGGGTTGAGTATATTGGTCCACGAACGAATACCCAACTACTTTACGATATATCAAAAGAAGCCCACAAACTAACACATAACAAATACTTGATAATAACTGATTTTAGATATTGCGTTCCTATGTTTATATAATAATTATATTTAATAAACGTGTAACGAATAGCACTAGGAAATTGGATGTTGCATAAGGTTTACGTGCACACATAATTTTGTACTGATACTCCGACAGATTACAGATGCAACGGCAATGGAGGATTCTGCCAGGATACCAGCACGTTTTGTCCTGGTAATTACAGAAAGTTCATATGCGACGGAGGCTACAGACACTGATGTCTGCATCAAGTGGTATGGGTGGGAGTAGTGAACAGGCTGTTCACTGTGAATGTCTTCACACAATCGCTGTTGCTGAATTTACCAAATTGTTTGACACAATAAAAATGTAGGCACGGCTGAATCCACGACTTTATTACTAATTGATGTGATTATACAGAACTCGTCAGGGCTAACCTGTCAGGTAACCGGTTTACTATGATTCCTGTTAACTTATCAGTACGATATCACCCTTAAACGTTCGATTGCTCGAGCTGCTCGACACAGGAAAGAAGTTTCTCTAAGAATTCGTCATAATGAATGGCTGCTAAAATGCGCCTTATTAATGCCAAGACGAGGTTCAACGGCTCTTCGCAGAAAGCAAACGCATCATAAACAGTCAGCATTGCCTAACCAGTTTTACGCTTTCACATTGCTCACTCGACGACAGTGTTATAACCTTGCTNGTCATATATATGCTGACGTTGAAGCACAGCTGTGCTTATTGGGGTGGAACTATATTGTAATCGTAGTGATAAGTCACAATGGTAACGGTAATCCAATTTACTAACCTGGTCTCGGCTCGTTGCTTCCTATGCATCGCTCTGCCCTCTGATATCTGACGTTTCCTGGTCGCAGAATAGTCTGTAGATGCATGTTCATATGCGGAAAAAAGATCTAAGGTGGAACGGTGTCGTTTACCAAGAATGACATCTTGATGCTCACCGTCTGTCCATGCTCATAACATAGTCTTTTGTCTTGTAATCTGCATCGGAAAAGTGGTCTCTCGCAGAGCCTGCGGCTAGCGGACACGTCAATTACCGCATTTGCAACCACCTTTTCCGCTGCAAATTCTTCCTCGGAAGTCGATAAAAAGTTTTTTCCTTGCATTTGTAGTACTAGTTGATATATCCAGGAGCCATCCAGTGCACACTTTTTATTCGATTTTCCATGCGTTTCGGCCGTTTTTCCGAGAGGTTTTTACTGTGTGAACGCGGTGCCAGGAGCTCGTACTCAAACCACTCTGCCGCTGAGCCCCCCGCAGAGCAATATGGCGCCCCCCAGCGAAGATAATGGCAACGTTAAAAAGGATATTACAAAATTACCGTGGCGTTGCGCCCATCATATAAGGGTGATATATACTGTAAATGGTATGTTATTATGTTTGGGCTATGGTTGTTCGAGTGCTTCACCCCCCTTTAACCAGCATAGTGTGTACGCTGTGTGAGTGAGCCCTCTGCAGCACACATATGTGTCCGATACTTTGTTTACTCAGGGAGCGTAGACACCCTTGGTGGAATATTCGAAGGCTATGGTGTGTCTTTTGTATGGGACCAAGGGTTCTCCTTCCCACATGATTACCGGTAGTAGAGGAGTTGTTTCTCCTACAATGAAATTGATTTCTTTTGATGTTAGCTACAACTCAACTGAAAGTGATTCAATTTTCAGACAAAACAAGCCAATTCGTTCAACTTTCCAGGAAACAAACCTACGAAAATATGAAGAGTCATTTGTGGTGTTTACGTTGATAATGCTGCTGGTTGCCGTCAGTGGCGCGCAAGCTTCGGGTAAGCCTCGACTCTCCGTCAGCAGTAAACGCAGTGTTGCATAGCCTTTGACCAGTAATTTACAGAAAGGGTTGAGTATATTGGCCCATGAACGAATACCCAACTACTTTACGATATATCAACACAATCCCACAAACTAACACATAACAAATACTTGATAATAACTGATTTTAAATATTGTGTTCCTATGTTTATATAATAATTATATTGTAATACACGTATAACGAATATTGGATGTTGCATAAGGTTTACGTGCACAAATAATTTTTTATTGATACTCCGACAGATTACAGATGCAACGGCAATGGAGGATTCTGCCAGGATACCAGCACGTTTTGTCCTGGTAATTACAGAAAGTACATCTGCGACGGAGTCTACAGACACCGATGCTGCATCAAGTGGTATGGGTGGGACTAGTGAACAGGCTGTTCGCTGTGAATGTCTTCACACGATCGCTGTTACTGAATTTACCAAATTGTTTGACACAATAAAAGTGTAGGCGAGGCTGAATCCACGACGGTGTTATCAATTGATGTGATTACACGGAACTCGTCAGGGCTAACCTGTCAGGTAACCGGTTTACTAAGATTCCTGTTAACTTATCAGTACGATATCACCCTTAAACGTTCGATTGCTCGAGCGATGCTCGACAAAGTAAAGAGGTTTTTTCTAAGAATGCGTGATAATGAATGGCTGCTAAAACGCGCCTTATTAGTGCCAAGTCGAGGTTCAACGGCTCTTTGCAGAAAGCAAATGCATCATAAGCAGTCAACATTGTCTGACCAGTTTTACGCTTTCACATTGCTTACTCGACGACAACGTCATAATCTCGCTCTAAACAATCTTTGATACTGAAAACTTAAATTGGAAACAATCATCTTTGTCATACGGCGGCGCCATCAAAGATGGTTCAAAGTGATCGACAACTAGTGAAACGTGTCCAGGTGTCTTTCTTCAGCTGATGCATGTGTAATATAGACAAAACACAGAGTAAGGTAACATATCTTATTTATTTTAGTTTAAGTTCTATGTGTAGTCAAGTAGCTATGTCTCAAGAATAGTTCTTAGTCTTCGGTCTTGCATTGTCCGAGCTGCAATGTTAAAGTCACACTGCTATCATAATGTGTACGAATCACTGAAGCAGCTGATGCGCTTGTGAAAAAAGTGCAGCTGATATTTGTCTGTATTTTTGTCCTGAACATTACACAGAGGAACAGCGTTTTCTACACAAACGAACGAACGAACGAACGAAAGAGCGGACGAGCGAAAGAGCGAACGAACCAACGAACGAACCAACGAACCAACGAACGAACCAAAGAGCTAACCATCGGCCCAAAAAACCAAACGACCAACCAACCAACCAACCAACCAACCAACCAACCAACCAACCAACCAACCAACCAACCAACCAACCAACCAACCAACCAACCAACCAACAAACCAACCAACCAACCAACCAACCAAACAACCAACCAACCAAACAACCAACCAACCAAACAACCAACCAACCAACCAACCAACCAACCATCCAACCAACCAACCAACCAGTCGAACATGTCATAACAACATACGGTTCGAACGACAATATAATATACACTTGTCGAGTTATTTCTATATGTTATATTGGACGAACAATGCGCTTGTGAAAAAAGTCCAGCTGATATCTGTCTGGCGATAACTAACAACAAAGATCACCGATGACGTCATCTTGTACACGCATGGCACTCATACTGTCTCTATTTATTCCTGAACATTACACAACGGAACAGTGTTTTTTCCACACAAACGAACGAGCGGACGAGCAAAAGAGCGAACGAACGAACCAAGGAACCAACGAACGAACCAAAGAGCTAACCATCGACCCAAAGAACCAAACGACCAACCAACCAACCAGTCGAACATGTTATAATAACACACGATTCGAACGACAATATAATCTACACTTATTGAACGGTACTTGGTTCTATGCACGAATTACTTCTAAATGTTATATTGGACGAACTTGCCAGCCCAAAATAGCATTCTGAAGCAACGAGTACACAAAACCAAGTATCGTTTTATAAAGTATTTATTTAAGTTGAACATGGTGTTATGTAATGCAATAAAACGGTAATTTACCTGCGATTACCGTCCACTCTCCTTCAATATAAGCTCATTTCGGGAAGCCTCGGCGTACCTTATATGTGTCATGTGAGTTGCCTTAGCAACTGGTTACTAGGATACAATTTAGTATGTTGATCTTGTCGAGTACAGTTCTGTTTGATTCGATAAACTAAACCTTCTGCGTTAAAACCTGCCGTAATTAGAAACGAATGGGTAACAATGAAAAGAATTGGGAACTATTTTTAGACCCAGCAGACGACCATACAGTGACGCACTCTATGGCACGCCATTATAGAGAAAGTAGTCCGTTCCAGTGCAGTATCTGTTTTTATCAGCACGGGCGTCAAGCTGTGCACTTCTACGAATATCACCACATACAGTGCGTTGTCACTGCCAATTACCCATATAGTAGCGTTGAAGTTGTCGATTAAACACACACCAGTAGCACAAATGTAACAAAAACATGTCACTCGGCTCAGTACTTCTTTTCTGCAGTAAAGGAAAAAAGCAACCGTTTGAATATGACAATGTTACAAGGAAACAACACAATTAAGCTACAATTAATCAACTAGAAACGAACTCATCTGTAAAGTTGTCTCATGGACTACGAGCGACTTCATCACAGAGCAGCTCACGACCAGAGCCGCGACTCACGTATGTCTGCGAGCACAGCTAGCCGCATTGTGAAAGGCATGTCCAATGCTAACGCAGTGTTTTACGAAACTGCGTCAAAACGATAACAAATAAACTGTTTACGTATCGTGGAATACTATTTATATCCATGAGTGGTTGACATAATTTGAACAAAGTTAACACTTTTTTCGCGATTGCTTTGACATGCTCCGAAGCAATCGCGTATCTATTATGCCAACGCGTGCTCGATCGCATTAGACATTATTCATGTTGTGTGTCTGTTAAATATGAATAAGCATTATTGTTAACACGGCGTATTCTGTATTAACACGGTAACTCGTTATAATGTCTCCGAACTAATATAGGACTCGTGTTGTTGTGGATTTTTCTACGTCTGCACTGTTTTCCACCAGAGGCGCCACGGGTTATTTCGGGTAGCTGCTATTGCATACGTTGACGTATATTATTGTGTTTATTGGTGGAGTCGTGACTTCAAGGGTTATTAAATGTGCTACAATTGGTTTGTCTTAATCCATGCGCCACATTGAACCTTTCCCGGTTAACCAACAAACAGTGAGCTGCACCATGATGGGAACTCGCATTGCCATAGCTTCTAAAAGATTGAAGGAAACTTACATTTCAAACACAGTATGTCGACATTCGACGTACTCGCCATCGTGGTCTGCTATTTTTATATACCCTATTTATATAATCCCTGTTAATCTACAGCGGATTGTTCTTACAACTTCCCTACTCTTCCCTACATCATCAACGTGTGGCGTCGACGTCTCATTTTTACAATGTGAGAACGTTATCGTTTAGCTGTGTATGTGGTTTCAGTGAAAGTTTGACGAAATGTTTATCGGGTGGGTTCTAACTGAGGTATTCCAAGCTACCATTGCCTGTTTGCACGAAAACTGGATCTACGAAACTCGTGCAACCGTTGATGTATTCCCGGATATTTTCATAAATTACAATATTAATGTCACTATTTTTTTAACCTGCTCTCGCGATTGGAGGGCCCAGTCTTGCGTTGACATGAACTCCACTTGTCGTGTATCGTTTGCTACACGATCAGGTTGGATAAATTAAGCAAAAAGATATTGTCGCTGCTGGGAGACCAAGGGCATATTTCCATAAATATACAGTAGATTGACTACATTAAAGCGAATAAAAACAACGATTGCTTGAAATCATATTTTATTACATCTTGCAGAATATTTCCATTGCCACTACATCGATTGCCACTTCATATTGGCGGCTCTATGTGGTCGTTTTCTATGGTTTAGTCAGAAAGTAAAAGATCGAAGTCAAAGGCTACTGACGCCGCTAAGCTGCCCCGAAAGAGCCGAATTAGAAGATGATTCTGCGGTATCACTTGCCACTAGCGTTGTATTCGGGAAAATTGCCATTGTCACCACTCGCCATAATGACGCGAGTGAAACTATACTGAAGGAGTGCATAGAAATCACTGACTGAAAGTAAACGAATGTCACAAGTGACGCCACAAAACCACGCGATCGCCAATCTCAGTAACTTGAATGTTATGCGCGCTTTGCGAGTTAGACGCATTAAACAGCTGATTTTTAAATTTAATTGTTAAATTGACATGTTGGCATATAGTACATAATGTATTAAAATGTCGTGTACACACCGAAGAGGCATTTAAGGTAGTGCCTTGTTGTTACTTTTTTGAGGCCGATGATGAAACTAGTTTTGCTGGTTCCGTGTGCGTGGGACAAGTCGCACTATTGGCGTAGACACGTGTTGTAAACATGTTGATGATTGGCTCACCGCGTCGGCTTCGTTCACATCGATAAACAATATGGCTACAGCTAGTACGAAGTAGAACGTTACATTTTATCCAGTAGCTTTATTCCAGAGTCATTAGGTGACACATTGTTATCATATCTGAGGTCCATATGTTATTGTTATGCAATTACTGAAAATAACACATAGTATTTGCTACTCAATACATGTTATGTTTACGCAGTTGTTTGTCACATATTCAGACATTGTATTTTGTTACGAGATGGTTTAAGTATTCTGGATGAAATTTGCAAATTGGTAGCTAGTATATCCATTATGATATAGCTAAATGATCTAGCAAGCAAGGAATTCAGTAAGGACGTTGTGAGAGTGGAGAGGTGGTAAGGGAGGATCATTGTTGCATGGATGATGGTGAAAGAGCAACTTGTGTGCATTATGTCTGTGTATGGGTCTCAAACAGGAAAGGCGGGGACACAAAAAAGGCCTTCAGGGAAGAGCTGGAGAGAATGGTGGGATTGGAGGAAACGCATATGATGATGATGACGATTTTAATGGACATGTAGGTTCAGCAGTGATGGGAGAAGAAGAATCGATCGGGGGTTCGGGTGGGGGAAAAGGAATCGAGAGGGTTGAGAGCTGGTAACGTGGGCTCATCATCATCATCATTATCATCATCATCAATTCCGTAACACGTAGTGTCGTTGGGGCACCACCGATGACCTTGTAACCAGCTGTCTCCAATTCTTCCTGTCGTCTGCCGCCCTTTGTGTCTCTGAGAAGTCCAGGCCTGTCCACTCTTTGATGATGTCCTCCCATCTCTTCCTCTGTTTTCCTCGTCTTCTTGCTCCCCTAACGGTACCTTACAAAGTGGGCTGGACTTGTGGAAATATTGGAAGGGGAACGGTTGAAGAATATAACGGATGCGCTTAGAGTGGAGGGTGGAATAAGAAGTGGAAGACCGAGTCTGAGAAGGGATGACTGCGTGAAGAGAGATTTGGCGGGAGTGGGAGGGGAGTGGAGAATGAGAAAGAGGGATGGGGAGTGGAGACAGTGGATACGACAGTGAAATGGTGTCAACCTCATGCAAGAGATGGCGCCACACCGTTAGCAGGTTCATGGCTTACCACTTGGAGCCACTATTGCGGGATGATGTTAGTTTATTCACCCGACCACATGTATTATCGGAATTCATTTAGATTCTTTGATGAACAGAGTGGTTGTATGCTGTAGACATCGGTGAAAATACAAAAAAACAACAACCGATGCCTTTTTCACCTCTTCTGGCCTACGTCACTTGCTGCGTCAGTCAAGCTTAATGTTGTTAATCATGTTGCTCTCTCAGTTATTTTCTCCATTCCTTGATATTAATCTAAAGCCTAGTTCAGTATTTATTATTGCATACGTCTATCTACTTTGTTTAAACCATATGCCTCTTATGTACTCTGATAGTGATAATATCAGTTTTCTACTCTAGCCCTATGACTATGTATTCAACAACAGTGTTTGCAATTGACTAAATATGATAGATGTACATTTATTTTGTTGTACCTCTGCAGGTAAATGTGTATATATATATATATATATACATAATTAATCCATAATATAATATATTATATATATACATATATATACATATATATATA
>SDWI01001789.1:53320-69999 GCA_009193005.1 Lamellibrachia luymesi | reverse complement strand
GTGTGTGTGTGTGTGTGTGTGTGTGTGTGTGTGTGTGTGTGTGTGTGTGTGTGTGGAGCGTGGCGTGCGTGCGTGAATCTGACTTGTCATCCGATGTTATACTTAAGCGATTACTTGCGCCAACAAGTAGACTCTACTCGCTAAACTCTAAAAATTACTATCTGGTCATCCTCTTCCTAATAATTAAACGAATCGATTAGAGTTATCGCTTCTAAAGAAACGATTCGAGTCAAAAGCATATCCGTCTAAAAAGCGATTCGAATAAAAAATACTTATATTATTATTGCAATTATTGTTTTTATTGTTATTTTTGTCATTATATTATTATTGTTTTGCTATTATTATTATTATTATTATTATTATTACAATTACAATAACTATTAAAATGATTTCAATTAATATTATTATTATTATTATCATTATCATTATTATGATTGTTATCAATGGTATCATTATTATCATAAAAAACTACATTTATTATTATTATTACTATTTTATTGGAAGCACACACGCACATAGTACCATCTACGTAAATTATAAAGAGAAAATAAAAAGTAGAGTGCTTAACATATCTGATAAGGCGTCATTAAATTCGACAAATCATGTTATAACTATTCTGTTTTACGCCGTAATAACTAAGATCGTTCGACAGAACTGATATCAACAAAATCAAGAAATAGACTTTGTGTTGTTGTTGTCGGATGGAATTGGTCGGCAGATCGCGACTCGCAATAGCTGTCGCAGAGTGTGCTGTGGGTAGTGTCACTTAACCCCGTATCAAAGGAACACAAGATCACGTGTCACCATTTATTTATTTATGCCCCGCGCAGCCACTCGTTTGGCAGTGGCGATAATGACTGAAAACCCCGCACAGTAATGTTATATTTCCGCGTCTTTCATAAAGTCCGCTTCTCTATGCGTCACCGTGCAAAGTCTAGTGAACGTTGTGCCTGCATGTGCATGGTATATCAGCAGGCTGATCTTAGAAAACTATTATTATTATTTTATTAAGTTATTACGCCTGCTATCAAAGAGATGAACGTCTACAACAAAGACGAGTAAGACCACCAGAATGTAAAACTTTTGCAGTCGCTCGAGGTTGACATCATTAAAATGGCTTATGTTGTTGCTGCCTTCGTGATTTTCTGGAAATATCGCCCAACTTGACGAACAGAATTCCAACTTCCTGTGAGATTGCCTCATTCGTCATGCTCGGGGATAAAGAGGAAATACCAACCGAGAAGAAGACGGGTATGCTAGTTACGATCCCCACGAAAGGCAATATCAGTGAATGTAAGAACTGTAGAGATATCATGCTTCTATCAGTGCCCAGTAAAATTATCTGCCGTATCATCCTGGATAGGATACAATAATCAGTTGACAAGAAGCTAAGAAACAATCAAGCTGGGTTTAGAAAGGATAAATTCTGCATAGATCAGGTCTTTATTTCAAAAACAACAACAACACAACACAAAAAATAGCCAAACATAAAATATAAACAACATTGTTGATGTTGAACAGGGCAAGAAGAAGTGTGTCAATTATAACACTTGCCCAATTACCACGACTATAACAAGAAGCAAACGCTCACAGTATGCAACATGTATGATTATAACTTAGCAATTTATATTTCAAGATGAATTATGAAAGATTAGTGTTTACACTAGATAGTCACCTTATCGTAGTTCAAGAATAACAACATGTAAAGACCAGCATAAACAAAACAATAATTGTTTTTTTTAGCTACAAAAAACATTGTTTATACAGCCAAGCTGTTATGTTTATATTACAAACTGTTAGGAAGAATCAACCGTGCTTGAGAGGACTGGCGCATGACGAGCTAGCTAGGTTAACCCCGCATCAAAGGAACACAAGATCACGTGTCACCATTTGTTTATTTATGGCCCGTGCAGCCACTCGTTTGGCAGTGTTTATAATAATTGAAAACCCAGCACAGTAATGTTATACTTTCCGCGTCTTTCAAAAAGTCCGCTTCTCTATGCGTCGCCGTGCAAAGTCTAGTGGACGTTGTGCATGCATGTGATATCAGCAGGCTGATCTTAGACAACTATTATTATTATTTTATTAAGTTATTACGCCTGCTATCAAAGAGATGAACATCTACGACAAAGACGAGTAAGACCACCAGAATGTAAAACATTTGCAGTCGCTCGAGGTTGACATCATTAAAATGGCTTATGTTGTTGCTACCTTCGTGGTTTTCTGGAAATATAGCCCAACTTGACGAACAGAATTCCAACTTCCTGTGAGACTACCTCATTCGTCATGCTCGGGATAAAGAGGAAATACCAACCGAGAGGAAGACGGGTATGCTAGTTACGATCCCCACGAAAGGCAATATCAGTTAATGTAAGAACTGTAGAGAGATCATGCTTCTATCAGTGCCCAGTAAAATTATCTGCCGTATCATCCTGGATAGGATACAATAAACAGTTGATAAGAAGCTAAGGAATGATCAAGCTGGGTTTAGAAAGGATTAATTCTGCATAGATCAGGTCTTTATTTCAACAACAACAACAACAACAACAACAACAACAACAACAACAACAACAACACAACACAAAACATAGCCAAACATAAAATATAAACCACATTCTTGGTGTTTAAAAGGGCAAGAAGAAGTGTGTAAATTATAACACTTGCCCAATTACCACAACTATAAAAAGAAGCAAATGCTAACAGTATGCAACATGCATGATTATAACTTAGCAATTTATATTTCAATATGAATTATGAAATATTTGTGTTTACACTAGATAGTCACCGTATCGTAGTTCTAGAATAACAACATGTAAAGACCAGCATAAACAAAACAATAATTGTTTTTGTAGCTAAACAAAATCAAGCCAAGCTGTTATGTTTATATTACATAGCTAACCAAACTGTTTATATTACATAGCTAACCAAACTGTTTATATTACATAGCTAACCAAACTGTTTATATTACATAGCTAACCAAACTGTTATGTTTATATTACATAGCTAACCAAACTGTTAGCAGTGTATTTTTTATATTGATAAACTCAGGATTATCGTTAAACAATGCATTGAATGGCAGAGTTCCCTTTAGATTGTCTTTATGGACTTCAAAAAAGCATTCGATAGTATAGATAGGACAGTTCTATAAAAGCTCCTGAGGCACTATGTTTTATCTGCAAAATGGTTTACCCTAATAAACAACATGTACGAAGGTTTCACTGGTCATGTCCTCTTTAATGGGCAAGTTTCAGAGGACTTCCAGATTGGAATTGGAATACTACAGGGTTGCTTGCTATCTTAACTGCTCTTTCTGACAGCTATAGACTGGACATTGAAAAGATCCACAGAACACCATCGAACTGGGATCCAGTGGAACTTGTTCTTACAACTAGAAGACATGGATTTTGTAGATGATGTAGCACTACTCTCAGAAACCCATAAACACATGCAACAGAAACCAATGTGATGAAAGTCAATAACAGATCCTCGGAACCCATCTCACTAGAAAGCGGAACTGTTGAGGAAATACAACACTCCATCTACATCGGGAGCAACATCAGTATAAATGGTGGAGGCGAAAAAAAATATGTGGAATTACGCATCAATAAAGCTCGTCATGCGTTACGCCCAGTGTGGCTCTCTTCCCAACTATCCATAAACACAAAAATCCGCATTTTCAACACCAACGTTAAACCAATTCTTCTCTATGGCTGTGAAACGTGGAAAACTACTCATTCTCTCAACGAGAAAGTCCAAGTCTTCATCAACAGTCGCCTCCGATACATCCTTAAGGTATGGTGACCTAACAAAATATCAAACAAAGAGCTCTGGAAGAAAATCAAACATGAAGAAATAAATACTACAACCAAGAGGATAAAATTTAGCTGGAATGGCCACATTCATAAAAGATCCAACAAATACAACCAAATAAGCACTGGACTATAACCCACAAGGAAAGAGAAGACAAGGAAAGCCAACAATCAACTGGAGACGCTCCACACTACAAGGGCTTGATAAAGTGGGGGTCACCTGCAAATATTTTATATCGGTCAAATCTTGGTGGCCAGTGAAATACTACATTAATTCTATATTTAGATGTAAATGTTGAGACGTCTTTTAGACGTAAAACATAGCCATCTAAATTACATTTAAAATGCTACGTATTTTAGACGTCATTATTGAGACGTCTTTTAGACGTCTAAAATATACGTCAAACAACATATAAAATATGACGTCTAATAACGGTGAAATCTTGGTGGCCAGTGAAAGTCTATATTACATCTATATTTATACGTCATTATCGATACGTCTTTTATATGTATAAATATACGTCATTATCGATACATTTTTAGGCGTCAAAAATACATATACAATAGTACCTATTTTAGAAGTAATTATTGAGACGTCTTTTATGCGTCAATCTTGAGACGTATTTTATACATCAATCTTTAAACGTATTTTAAACGTCAATCTTCATAGGTCTTTTAGACGTAAAAACTGTATATATAAAATATAAAATTGTTATACATCTTAAAAACGTCAATATTGAGGTGTCTTTTATACATAAAAATATGGCTAATTTTGGATGAATACAAAGCTAGCAAACGTCGTACTCAAGACATCCTTGATATGGTAAAGATGCTTCATTTGCTCCAACAAATGATGGTAATTATACGTAATATTCCGCATAAAGTTACATATAAACATGACAAACTTTATATTTGTAATTCTACCACACATACGTCATTGCAAACATGTTGATAATACGTAAATGTGTCATTACAATTTATTTATTAAAAAAGTGTACAAAGATTCAACCAAAACATGTCATACTTTGTAGAAGGTTATGAAACATTGTACACATGTAAACTTTCGACATATTTCACATAACATGGAATACCAATATATAGTCAAACCTGCTCACACATTTGTTTCTTAGAAAATGTCAAACTAATGATAAAGCTTAATAGCTTAAAGCTTAAAGTGGCAAGATGCAAGTCTTGCATTCTTAAAATAAAATAAAATAAAATGACACATTATGTTAGTATTATACCTTTACAAAAGCGTTTAAGTGTCTTTATCAAATGTACAAATATCTTACTAAAGTCCACTATGAAACAATCTAGGAAAAACACAAATAAAATATGTCAAACAATTTCTCAAAAAAATGTTTTATAAGATATCTTGCAATTATTACAAGTGATCCATTTGTGAAAATTGCAATTCATATTTGAATTTGCATATTCATATTATGTTAGTAATTAAAGTGGATAAGGAAATGTTGTAAACATGACCTAATGGATTCAGAACACTGGATTTATCACAACAGACATATCATTCCAGTCATACAAACAAATTCCAGTAATTTAGCAAATTATCACTGACATATTGCCAGCTTTCTCAAGGGGCGACAAACAAGTATATTTTAGCGATACAATTTTTTTTTACGAAAATGTTCGCTTTAAATACAAGATGGCCACCAACATAGCAGTCCGATTATACCTGTTTTGTTGAGACTTTGGGGGGTCCTGTCTATCTGCCAATTTGTTAGAGTATGTGTTAAGGCAAGGGTGTACTCGGATAAAAATGTGATTTTACGAATTTTTTACAATAAAATGAGTTTTCAGTTATTGACATTTTCATATAGAAATATTATTCAACTTGCTATTCATGTACGTTGTACTATCGAAATAATTTTTTTTTTATCATAAAACATGCCTTTTGTTTGATGCCTATCATTGCTAAGTCTTTGTTTTTGTCAAATCAAGCATGAATATTCGGACATTATGTGATTTTCCGAGATCGATCGTGACCCGAAAACTATGGGAATTCCAATATGACGCATATCAAGGAAAAACCCTGTTTTCGCTCTGCATGATGGTAGAAACCATTCAAAAATAGCACCGACGGTGTCCGAGAAATCTGGACTACGAACGACCCCCCCTCCAGCGTCTNTTGTTGTTGAAGGATGACATTTCTACTCAGCACGGTATTCAGTGGAAATGTTGTTTATATTACAACTTACCTCTATTATTAGACTATATTTATGTGTACGGCAATGAAATAAATTGAACCTAACATGGAACTTTGTTGTTGTTGAACATGTTATGAATACTTGTGCTGTTCATGACATACATTGGTTTTGTGTAAATGTTTCCAGGAATCAAATCGGCCGTCAGCATCACAAGACGAGAATGTCTGCGACTGAACGGAACTTTGGTTACACTAAACTTCTGGAGGGGATGTATGTCTGGTGCCTACCATTTAAGGATGTATACATGAACAATGTGCTGGTGCAAATATCTCAACAGTGATCGTACTCCATGCAGTATTGCTGCTTTGCAAGAAGCGCACTTAATCCATCTAAGCTGTCGACCGTACCCTCGGCACGGGGGCGTTTTAGAGAGGGTACCAATGGCACTGTACTCCATTGAACTTTATCTGTGCTCTAGTGAACTTTATCTGTGCTCTAGTGAACTTTATCTGTGCTCTAGTGAACTTTATCTGCGCTCTAGTGAACTTTATATGTGCTCTAGTGAACTTTATATGTGCTCTAGTGAACTTTATCTGTGGACTGGTGTCATATTTTACAAATACGTTTTTCTGTTTTGCAATTTCATTTATTATGGTGCTTAGTTTTTCATATGTTGTTATTTTTTTGCAGTGGAAATTATTGTGAACTCTACCTGTTGATAGATTATACATTGGCTTACATATGTGCAAAGTTTCAGTCATCTAGATTGTTTTCTATATGTTGAAATGTGCGCTCCCATGTACCCAAACTTTGAACCCTTTTATGTCACAAACACGTTTTGTCCTTACACCTGCTGTCTCCCGTGTCATTTTCCCGTGCTACTACTTTGCAGAATTGCTTGAAACTTGCCATAGTATATCTTGATAGTATGCTCTTGAAAACCACCAAGGGACTTTCTGGAAAACATGATCTGGTTTTACACAATGAGTCACGAATGGAATTTTTCACCTCCGATTTTGCATTTTCGCATACACTAAAACTTGAAAAAATCATTAAAAAAAGTTTATAGAAAAATAAAAAACAGCTTGGTCGTTTTCACAATGGTTGTCTACAGTAATTACACAACAAATTTGGATTATCTAAGACTGGTAGTTACTGACATATTTTACACGATAAAAATAATCCAAGATGGCCGCCATACCGTGGGAAAAAAACCTAGAAAAAAAAAATTAACAGCTATGCTGTGAAGTGATCTCACAAACTCTGAAAGTTTCAGCTCCCTGTGTTCAATAACAGTGAAGTAATAAAATAAAGTACGTTTTAGAGTACACCGTCGAGTTAACAACACAAACACAGCAATGGCGTTTGGGGGTATCATTGTTGCAAATGATAATTGTTTACAAATCATTTACCTTATGTGACCTTGAATATGCGTAACAGAGGAAGTTTGCAACCTTCAGATGATGTGGTCTTGTGGCTATACAGAACACACTCTAGGAAAAAGACAACTGAAACTAGTCAAACTATTCAAGTCTCAATACAATGTTTTACAATATATCTTACACTTATTACAAGCGGTCCATTTGTGTAAACTATAATATATAATAGAAAATGCCGTTATATGTAGTTTAATGGTTATGCAACATATAACGTGTGAAGTGTATCCACGATTTGAGCTATACACTGACACCTACCTATCCAATAACTATAGACAGGTTTGAATAAATACAAAACCCACTGTTTCTCGTGGCGTTCTATATATACCGGTACCTTATGTACGGGTACCTTATGTACAGGTACCTTCTTCGCAGGTCAATCCCAACTGAAAGAGCATGTTTATAGCATAGTTGACAACATCTTTGCATTGTTAATGATTGTCTCTGTGTTACATCATAGAACAAATTAATAACACGATTTTTTTCATATAATAATATATATTTACTTGTAGTGTTTGTACATTTGTCGAGCAATATGGCCAATAACGCGCACACAATAAACAATTTCGAGTGTTTCATTCAAAGACAAAGTCACGCCTTCTATCAACAATAATTCGAGTTATTATCAGAAATGGTCACCTCGTTTTATTTATAGTAAGAACTCTGCGCTCGAACACCTAGCGGCACTCGCACAAGTTGAATCCTTCGCGTATACCGTGAAAAATGCCGCGATGTGATGCGACGCGACGACATCGCTTGCTATAGAACTATTCATAATTTCGAGGCGACGTCGCCTCGTTGCATCTGATTTGTCCATTCAGAGGCAACACACGTGCCGATTACGTGACACTTGTAAACATGGCTTTGTCAGAGCGCGAGTGTGTACGGTTGTTAATTTATGTATTCCAATACAACGAATGTTATTTAATTTTATTTTTTCTAATGATGCGTATCGTCATGTGATTTATTTAGTCATGTGATTTATCATATGTCGAGCAACTGCACTGCATCGTGTGAACGCACGACCGTTGTGACTTGCTCATGCTATTTAACTCCAAACAGCCCTGTCTTGAGCTAACATGGGAGTGGTTTATTTGCAGAGTTGTCCTTCTCTAGAATTAGTGAGTCCACAGCAGGTATTTTCCATTTCCCCGTGTGGGGGTCTTTTACTTCCCCTGGCATAGGCACCAGATAGAAGAGCCAATGGCTCTTACTGTCTCTTCCGAAAGACACGGGCAAAGTGGAGTAAACGAAGTTGCCCAAGCTTCGAAACGACGGAGGTGGTTTTGAACCCAGGTCCTTTCGACCGAAATTCCGACGCTCTACTACAGGTGGTTTTGAACCCCGGTCCCCTCGACCGAAATCCGATGCTCTACCACTCGACCACGATGCGACGTACATAGCTTGCGACAACACATGGCCTTGACCTTTCTTAATGAACGTCAAAATCTTTACAGAACTACCTTTACAGAACTGTGTAGGAATATTGTTATGTCGATGTTTTTCAATCTCGAATATTATCGACATTTTAAAATACTAATTCGGGGAGGGTGTATGCGAATTAGTACGTTTTGTACGAATATGTAAATATCGACAATTGTGAACGCCCTGAGCAAGTTACTGAAGTCCACTGCACCGAATAAACTACACAAGCACGTTAGATTTAACAAGATTTAACAAGATTTGCCATCCAAGCCAAAGGCNATAGAAGAGCCAATGGATCTTACTGTCTCTTCCGAAAGACACGGGCAAAGTGGAGTAAACGAAGTTGCCCAAGCTTCGAAACGACGGAGGTGGTTTTGAACCCAGGTCCTTTCGACCGAAATTCCGACGCTCTACTACAGGTGGTTTCGAACCCCGGTCCCCTCGAAATCCGACGCTCTACCACTCGACCACGATGCGACGTACATAGCTTGCGACAACACATGGCCTTGACCGTTATTAATGAACGTCAAAATCTTTACAGAACTACCTTTACAGAACTGTGTAGGAATATTGTTATGTCGATGTTTTCCAATCTCGAATATTATCGACATTTTAAAATACTAATTCGGGGAGGGGGTATGGGAATTAGTACGTTTTGTACGAATATGTAAATATCGACAATTGTGAACGGCCCTGAGAAAGTTACTGAAGTCCACTGCACCGAATAAACTACACAAGCACGTTAGATGGAGCATATCCCATCAGCACGGAACACAGAGCGCGCTATGGAATTATGATGCGCCGAACACAGTACCACACTAGCGCGCACACATCACCTCGTCGCAACACACCACACAACTGCACGATATACCTGCTCCGTCTAGCGGATTGTCGAGACTATGGCTATCAAATTTTTTGGTTCTATTCTAGAATCCGATCCCACCTCAATTTCGCCGTTATTAACATGCAATGCGTATAGTAATCACGCACAATGTATACTCAATGTAGGTGTATTTACGGTACATTATTAAAATGGTGTACATAACAGCACATACACTCACGATGCTCCAATTGGCGTATATAACTTGCATTGAGCTCTACCTTGCCATTTTATTCACAAGTGATTAAATGCGTTTTTATGCACCGCATGTTTAATAATTTGTATTAAGCGGCATTGTTTGTGGTTACTTTCTATATTACATGTTAATAACTGCGAAATTGAGGTGTGTACGGATTCAACAAAAAGTGTCCATTCTTAGTTAGTCAGCGGTGTGGCAGCCTCCCAAACAGTCCAAACCCATAAAGTTCGTGTGAAAACTAGTACTTGGTTGGGCCACAATGGCAGCTTGAAGTCAACTAGCTGGCACCTTCAGTCAACGAATAATCCGCTTGCTAGAGCCACCGACAATGTTGTCGTCCAACATGAAAAATACCCAACGCGCACCGAGGCAGTGATGGCTCAGTAATTTTAAGCCGTCAACTCGTTCCGATACTTGCACAAAACCTGGTATATGTACTGTATTATATCAATGGACTTCATCATCATCATCACCTTCTTCGTCATCGTCATCACAGCACCGGTCTATCTCGAGAAATAATATGGAGCTGCAGTGTAGGTGACACGACTGGTTTGCACAGTTTCTGTTGTGACTAAACAGTATGTGTTACAGATGGTACAGGTGTAGAGTTGAAGAGGCGTGATAGGCAATGGCCTTTCTCTCTGACGCTCTTCTCCATCCACAGCTCTATCGTTCTCCTGCCTTCCTGATAACACTCCGCACAGCTAGTCGCCAGTTGTTGCGGTGTGCTGCAGCAGATTACAAGGAATCGATACTGATTTTTTATATTGCAAGCATCCCCGAACGACAGAGCTGGACGGCTGACAATCCTTGTACCAGAGGCAAACTCACCATAGAGAATGTCCTTTGGAATACATCCTTCCCCGCGGACGTCGCTGTGTTAGCAGTGCGAATATGCTGGGGATATGTACACGCTCAAAGACATCTTTGTTTGGTGGGTACTCCTGCTAGGTGTTGCCAAGTATACGTCTGAGGCATCCGAGATGTAAGCTGTTGAAGTGTTGTTTCTCGATTCGCACAAGTCGTCTATATTTTGCTACCGTAGAGGAAGGTGCCGTGGTCACAAGGATGGTATACCAGAACCTTGGTGTTCTCGATCAGTATGCTGTTCATTTTCTTGCATTTATTCTGCCTTGCAGTTCCACACCCACCAAAGCGCACCGCACCAATACAATCTTCCAGGTTACTTTATCGACGTAGTTGCATATCTCCTAAATGCAGCAGTATATTTGAAATGTGATGTGTCTATGTAACACTTGCTTATATGTAATGAGTGAAGTGTATCCACGATCTGAGCTGTACAACTACACCTATCCAATAATTAAACACAGGTTTGAATAAATACAGAGACCACTGTTTTGGTGTCTAACTGGACAGGTACCTCTGTACGGGTACCTTGTGTACGGGTAACTTGTGTATGCGGGTACCTTCTGGACAGGTAGAAGACAATAGATTTGCCTTGTTAATGTGTTACATTAATTGTGTTACATTGCATAAACTCTGTGTTATATAGAACAGGTTAATAACACGGTTTTGTCAGATACTATATTTATTTACTTGTATTATTTGTTGAACAAATAAAGATTACAAATAACGCACACACAATCAACACATTCGAGTGTTACATTCGAAGTCGAAGTCACGCAGTCTATAAACAATAATTCGAGTTCTTATCAGAAATGTCATCTCGTTTTATTTATGGCAATAACTCTGCGCTTGAACACCTAGCGGCACTCGAACACCTAGCGGCACTCGAACACCTAGCGGCACTCGCACATGTTGAACCCATCGCGTATGCCTTGATCGCGCCGTCGTCCCGTATAACACATGTATTGGAAACTTTGTATTCACAATAATGAGGCAGCCATTAACGTGTTCACATTATGGACACCCAACGTACCACATTATTGCGAGTTCCATGAACAATAAAGTCATATAAAAAATTAACTGGATTGCTAAAACATATATGGGCCCATATTCTCGAAGAAATTTCATCGAACGTAAGAATTTTCGCAAATATGGCGGATAAATTTCATAACCATGACATTTTGTAAGTTCGTATTCTCGAACGACTCGCGAATTTGCGCAGCTACGAAAATCGCTTAAACTTAAACTTACTTACGAAATTCTCGCGAGGTTTTGTCCGCGTTGCAACGGCTGTAGTAACTAAAATTTACTCCCGTTTAAGCAATGTTTTGCCATGCTACATCTGCATGCGTGTTTATGTCGATGAATGACAAGACACAAAAATGGATAAACATTCAAGAAAAACCGGTGAGTTGTCAATATAGCAACTATGCAAAACATAATGTAGCAATGACATTTGAAAATAGTAATGCATAGATAATATACGTAGTCAGAAAGTTGTTGACAAGAAGTATTTGTTTACCATTTCGAATAGCACTGGCGAGACCGACTCGGTCTGTGTCTGCGACAGTAACTCGACTCGAGTAAGATTAAGACTAAGCCGTGTAAGCGCCCCTTCGTCGTGGCTTCGTCTTTTCGAAAGAATCGAAGTCGTAAACATACATCATTATATTGTCCAATTCTTATGCGTTATCTGCCAGGAATAACGTGCGCGTGTGTGGATTTAAAGAAAACATCGCAAAAATCGCCAAATAAAGAAAAAAAGGAAACCATTATTAGCATTGTCTTATTGTAATATTGAGTGTCCAGCATAAGCTATAATTAATTTTATTGATCAACGTGTATGACTGTCTATGAGTATGAATATTAAAGGTAACAAATAATACACTACGCACACAATAATAATGTAAAAAATAACACACACATACTTCTCTGTAATAATATAAATATACACACACATCATGATTAGTTTTGTAATAGTGTGTTACATGGAATGACCTATTTCAAATCTCTTTTTAATTACAGCACTGACCTAACACTGTCAACGTCTCCGACCAATGAAATAACAACACAAAGTAAGTTAAATGATATCGTCATGTTATGTATAATAAAATATACACTGTATACTATAACACAGGTGCAACTATGTAATTATGATTAGCAAATACATATACATGCCATTGATTTGACACATACTAGTAGATCACTGATGACACAATAACATTGAAGTTATATTTCAATCCCATAATGGCCACGGTTTGGCAGTTAATTATTACGAACTACTCCGTACAAATAAAGATGGTATACCTTAAATCATTATAAAGAAGGGTGTAGACAAACAACGCTGTATACCACACATGCCTCATGTTTGTCTTGTATTGTGGTAACATTTAAAGGCTAGTGACTGTTTTACTACATGTAGGTTATAAAAGATATGTATAAAAGCTGTTACACGAGTATGTGTCATATGTATACACAGCATGTTTATCTATGTAGTAGTACAGTAAACATTATGTATCAAGTAGGTAGGTAAAAAGGTAATGTCATTCCCCAGGCATTACGCCTTAGGAAGCCATGAAGGCTTATTATGGCCAGTGCTTAAACCTGGTTTCTGTAGTGCGAAGCAACTTAGAGTGCAGTTATACTGACTCTCCTGGACGGGACACTAGTCCATCGCAGGTACCTTCCAAACAGTGTTTGTACTCATTTGCAACTGAGTAGACTGAGGCAAAGTAGTGTAAACGAAATTGCCTAAGCTTCGAAAACGAACCGTGCCCAGTGTGGGTCTTGAACACAACAACAAACAATTTAGAATCCAACACCTCAACCACTAGGCCACGGCTGCCCCCTTCAGTATCATGTATCAAGTACATGACTATAATTTGCACATTAAATATAAATGATCCATGAAGTGCTACACCACAGCCTACACGTGTATCTTCAGAAGGAAGCTTGACAGAAAGGAAGAACTGCTGCATCTTGAAATTAAAGATGCAAATTGCAACTACTGCAGCACCAAGACGACAATTTGGTGGTTAAAAAAGCCTATAATCTCACAATTCCATGAACAGTGTGTCACTGTGAGTATTCAGGACTGATCACATAATTAGCAGCTGGTCAAGGGAACACGGTGCCTGACTGTGCATTGTCCGGGAGATGTCATCTTATATCATGTGCTCCATGTGATGCATACATTTGTAATCAAGATGATATCTTTGAAGAATCTGAATCATAAAAAAAAAATTGCTGCATGGACTATATCATATCATATCATATCACTCGATCATATTATAAATTATGTACAGTGTAAAAATTAATATCACATGTATGTATTTTTACAATTGCATAAAATGTTCTGCTCATGAGCTGTGTGGTCTACTTAGGCGTACAGCATGTTACATTACATTACATAAAATGTTCTGCTCGTGAGCTGTGTACTCTACTTAGGCGTACAGCATGTTACATTACATTACATAAAATGTTCTGCTCATGAGCTGTGTGGTCTACTTAGGCGTACAGCATGTTACATTACATTACATAAAATGTTCTGCTCGTGAGCTGTGTGGTCTACTTAGGCGTACAGCATGTTATGAATATGGCTACTTTTTCACAGCTATTGTTAGTCAGTGTAAATCTAAATAAAACACTGTACCAGCCGTTCTACGAACTGGCTACTTTCACTTTTTGAAAAAGATACACATTGTAGAGTAACTTTAAGAAATGTAATGTACATTATGCACATCACATTGCAATGATCTGGTGATATAACAGGCTGAAGTTATAGTATGGTCTTGTGTATAATACAACAGTATTGTATGTTATGTAACTGACGTCACGATTGCTAAATGTTGTAAACGCTCAAACATATTGTAGCATCAGTTGTTTCTATGTGTCTTTCTGTGCGAAACTGTAAATAAATAGCCAGGATTTGTAATTTACCCTATTTCTTTGGTAATTTACTTTATAAGGATGTCTTCCATTATATATCGGTCAATGTAATGCTGAGCAACGTGCTATATTAGGGGCGTAAATGTATGATGCGTTTGAAGTTCAAAAGAATTTTTAGTCTTCCTACAGTTAATGATTTTCTTTCGAGGTAATAGCTTTAAAAAAATCACCACTAAATTAAACACATCAAGGCATTTTTATAAGAAACATTATTTTTGTATGCCAAGTTTGGTGGTGTTTTGCATACATTAGTCATTCGAACACACAAATGCCATGACCATGGGCAATTATAGGTGGGAGGTAAGATTGATGGAAGGTGGATTCTCGCAATTGGTGGGAGGTTGGTTCCCAAAAACAGGCGGGAGGTGGTAAGTTGAAACCCTTGACATACCCCCTCAACTTAGTGGAATTGTGTAATAGAAACCGCGGTTAAAGTGTACTTAAACTTGCCTACATAATTGTATTATATTACATTCAGTTAATAAATCAAGGCAGTCAATTAATAATCTGTCCAGTTTGTTGACATGTTTTCATTATTTGTTGCGACGCTGTGGCTATGCGTTGGCAAGGCTTGGTCCTGGGTGACGTTTACAAAACACGGCAGATGCAAGTACAACGTGCAGTAAAACTTGACAAAATGTTTAATTGATACATACCTGGATGTCATCGAGACCCACAAATACATTTTCACGACGTCGTAACACTCGGTTGCGACGAAATCGCCGTCTGAATACAAGGCACAGAACTTACTAAAAAGTTACGCGACCTCTTGCGTTTTCGTAACTTTACGAACAAATGTACGCCATATTTACGAAATTCTTATCTTAAATGTCTCAAAAATAGCACTTACGAAAATGTCGTAAAGTTACGATGTTTCGCCGCCATATTTGCGAAAAACTAGAGTTACGATTTCGTAAGTCGTTTGAGAATACGGGCCATGCCCATGTCCCCGCGGGCCGTGATGCGCTCTGACAGTTCTTGAAATATTCGGTTGTGAAATACTTGCCTGGCTTGGATTGCTATGAGAGAACAGCGATATAATATTTCACCAATGCCACAAAAACAGCCACGGAAAAATTAACAAATGACAATACTGGTTAACTTTGATGTCAGGAAACCCGCAGGGCTTCGTTCGCGATAAACTGTTCTTTTCATGTTGTGCTAAGCCGAAATATTGTTGGAACGAGTCAGGCATGCACACAGGCTTGTATGCATACACGCCCGCCCGCCCGCCCGCCCGCCCGCACGCACGCACGCACGANTTTGATCCAATCTTGACAAGAACATAACAAACGGTTGTCCGCAACACAGGGTCTGCTCAGAAGAGGTGCTTAGCTCTATTCAAAAGTGTTGCTTACACGCCAGCTCAGTTGTCGAGCACACTGCCGCTCATTCAATCATATCTTTGTATTCAGTGCCTGCGATTAGAGTACGGAAATATTGTTATATGTTTCTCATCCGCCTCTGTTTATGTTGTTAAAAGGGTAGCCGTCTATTAGTGTTTGTTGCAGCGCGTTGTTTTAATCATGATACAAGTTTGTGTCTGACGCACCTTCAGCAGTCTTCTTTGTCTCGGGTCATCATGCTTCATATTGGCGTTGTTGCCCTGTTGTTGGTCAGTTGCGGCTTGACTAATGGTCAAGAGACGGGAATTGGTTTAGGTACCTGCACGTACAGTTTCGGTGTGCAGAGTCCGTATTGTGGCAAGGACGTCGGCGCCGACGCCGAGGCCGATATACAGAGACTGCAGGTGAGTGATCGTTCTACTTTGATTTTCAGTGCGGGGCACTACAGTAACCTTCTGACATGACGGACGGCACTACAGTAACTAGCTAATACCTTCTGTCATTACTTCGAGGACGAACAACTAGCATGTCACCCACCTTGAACGGCACTACAGTAACCTTCTGACATGTCACCCACCTTGAACGGCACTACAGTAACCTTCTG
>SDWI01001789.1:10129-46111 GCA_009193005.1 Lamellibrachia luymesi | reverse complement strand
TGTGTGTGTGTGTGTGTCTGTGTCTGTTAGTTTGTCTGCTTGCTTGCTTGCGTGCGTCCGTGCGAGCGACCGTCCGTGCGTGCGTGCGTCGTCCATGTCGGCTTTATTTTCAATAATCTACATTAATGCTAATGACCTACCTTTATTTCGTCAATCTTGTCATCTGACAGGACATTCTTCTCAATAAGAAGACTCCAGAACGTTTCACCTTGGTAGATGTGTCTCAGTAGATAGATCCTATTGACTTTAAGCAACGCGCGGTGCAACTGATTCATGTTGGAACAGTAAAATGTCACTTGGCAATCGGTTGCAAGTTAGACGTGTGTTCTCGGTAAAGCTGTTTGTCAGCTGCACATGAATTATATTGTACCCGGTTTGTCTCCAGGGAAGAGTTTGTCTGACGCGTGACACACTCAACACGCTGTGCTCACCTTCTAGCCACTGATCAATCACAACGTGATCTGACTTACATACTTAAGTATCGTGTCATTATTGTCTATTATGAGACCATAGTACGTGGAATTTCCGTATGACTCATACATGGTTATATAAATTGGCAGCTTATCGGAACACGTTTTAGCAGCAGCTGATGCATCGCCGATATATTTTTTTATAGAAACAATTGGCTTTGTGAATCCACGACAGGATTTTAAAACGTGTCAATGCGTGGTATTTTACTTGGTATATATTCCGGAAGACAATTTATGCATATTAAATATGGCTTACCTGGTAGGCTAACATTCAGATTACATACGCAAAATAAAATAACACTGTACATCACTATAACAATGCTTCCTGTGGAACAAGATGTCTAAATCAGAACAATTATGATTACATTGTCAAAAATTATTTTCAAATTTATCGAACTCTATGATACACATTCAATTCTTTCATAGGATTATATTTTATTTTCAGTGAAACTATTATAACACACATGTATCTCTTCCAAAGCTGTTATTTCTTATTGTAGATCAATGAACAAGATCCTTTTCTTTAAATGTAAAATCCCAATTGCTGTTGGCAAAATAAACATACCATAACAACTATTGGAATTTTCTGTGCTGCTTACGGCACAACATTACTTTTACATAGATGAGTGTTTGATATAAAACCAACTCTCTTTCAGCGAGCGCGCTATTGTGTCAGTAGTTAACAGCGACCATTCTAAACATACGTTTGTGACATTATTCCATAATAGCACGCGCAAGCTGATGAGCTTTGGTGCGCAGAAATTTCAGATGATCCTGGGAGAACAGACGACAACATTGGAGACGTTAGAGGAAGAGTGTAGCAAGGTTAAGAGTTCAGTAACTAAGAGTTCAGATACAACTTCTTACTATTTGTGCTTAGCGTTTGCTACTTGACCAAGTTCATTCGGTGTAATTGCGTGGTCTTCAATCAAATATGAATAGGTACCAATTACCTGCGATCTCATAAAGCAATCCATTACCACAATACAAATGTCACTGTATGAAACATTTGTGAAGTAAGGCCTGTGGCTATAAAGCGGTCGGTTCCATTACTTCCTCCTCTGTATGACTCCCTCAGCTGGATTTCCCAGGGAAAATTTGTCTTGGCGTGAGTGCCCGTCTATACATAGAATGTGCTCAGCTGAATTGTGGTGTCGCCGTTCTGCGCTGACAACGCTGACTTGTGAGTGCTTGTATGGCATGTAAAACGTGTACATGTAGCACAATAACGATAAACGTTCAGCCGCCCTGCTTATAGAGAACGGCAATCGCTGTATATATCAATGCTCAGCAGAAACTACAATTGGTCTATATCATACCAAGTTCATTCAGTGTAATTGGGTGGTCTTCGATAACATATGAATAGGTACCAATTACCTGCAACGATATAAAGGAATCCATTGCCACACTACAGGTGTCATTTTATGAAACAAATACTCTCCAACAACTAATTTGGTGAAAAGTATTTGGATCTCACTCTTTGCTTGGCCAGGATAATTTTTCTGTTATACTATCATTGTATGCTATAATTGCTGCTAGTCATTGTGCGTTGTATTTTCTTGTTTGTATACGCTGTATTGTCTTGTATGTATTTTAGTATGCTGTCGTCGACAACAATCTGTGAACGCTTATAACCGTCAAGGCATGGGGTTACTTCCATGTGTATGGATTTTCGCCCTTCACGCACTCGGTTAGGGCGCCCACAAAACGTTTATATCAGCCCCCACATTAATCCGGCACTGCGTAATACGATATTGTTGTTTGATTGTACAGCAGCTGGCGTGGGTCAGGCATAGGACAAAGCTACATCGTGCTTTTGAATGGGACTGATTTTCATCTAAGATAATGTTATTGGTACACACCTCCTGCGGACAGTGCATTATGTTTTGATATTAGGCATAATGATACACAGCTGGTCTTATTCTTCACAGGGAAAATGTTTGCTGCAACAACTGAATTTGAAATCATCGTCATAACTGCATGTACATTTCAACATAAACACGAATTTGAAAAGAAACCGCGGAACACGATTATACCTCTGAAATGCAATACCTAATTCGCTACCGTAAAGCTGCGCAAAATAGCGTTTTCAAAAGTTGGAGCTGCAATTCAAGCGGATGTCTCGTGTTTTAAAGCACTGCGAATAAAAAAAGTTGCATTGTAACCGATATTAGTAGAAAAGAGGATTGTGGGAGTAGAGAGAAACGAACTGAAATTGAGTTCTTGGAAGATGCCACAGCATGCCGCTAGAGATCGGGCGGAATGGCGGAAGTTACTATAAGTGCCTTATACACCAACTAGGGTGCGAAGAGGAAAGGTAAATAAGTAAGTAAGTATAAGTAAGTAGGTAAGTAAGTAAGTAGTGGATTATTTGACTGTTACTGATTTGTATGACATCGTGCGCATATACTTGTTGACGTGTGTCGACCTTTGGTTCCAACATGGGAGCCAAGTCTGTCCATCTGTCTGACTTGACATCGTAGCACGACAGTCAGTTGCTGGCACGTGACGTCTCCTCAGCGTACAATGAGTGTCCGGTGGCGACCAGCACCAGGAGGCAGCGTGAAACGGGCATTGGCGAGATATGGCAATATATTTCGTAAATAAACGCCAGAGGGCTGCGTGGAATGGGCATTATGATATCTTGGAAAATATGTCGTAAATAAACGAAATATGCCTTTTGAAAAATGCTAGCTTTCTTACTGAAAAAAGAAGAGGAATTTTAATTATAATTTATGTTTCAGATAATTGTTTACATTCACATGTCGAGAACTAGGCTTTTGTACACATATTTCTCATTTGCACACAAGCTGCTGTATGTCCCATATGACTAATGTAAATTAATCTCCAATCATATATGTGACGATTAGCTGTTAATCGTAATCTGACCCCTGTTGATTTAGTTTTGGATGTTTCCGGTTTGGTTGTTATGCTAATGAGTTCTGCCTTCAATAAATACGCACATGTCTACAATCTTTTATAACACGTTTTACTCAGTACAATAACTGTTGTATTCTACCGAACAACAAAGCGTCACAATATATGAATAAAAAATAAGATAAATAAGTGTTTTAGTGCTATGACATTTGTGTCCCAATTTTCTTCAGCAGCATTGCCCTCCCTTCTCCCAGTCCAACCTGTATTCACCCAGTCAGACCTCGCTGAATATAAATAATTGATGTCTTTTGGGGATTGTTCTGATATAGAGTATCAACGAACTCCTACCTCGTAGTTATTGCCACATTCCAGACGTCTTCGTTGGGGCTGTACTGATACAGAGTATCCACGAACTCATACGACATAGTTCTTACCACATTCCAGACGTAGTGTGATGTAGTTTATCCATGTGGTAGGAATTCGTTAATATTCTACATAAGTATAGTCCCCACGAAGACGTCTGGAATATGGTAAGAACTCAGCACAGTCCCCACGAAGACGCCTAGAATGTGGTAAGAACTTGATACTCTATATCAGTACATTCCCCACGANTACGACATAGTTCTTACCACATTCCAGACGTAGTGTGATGTAGTTTATCCATGTGGTAGGAATTCGTTAATATTCTACATAAGTATAGTCCCCACGAAGACGTCTGGAATATGGTAAGAACTCAGCACAGTCCCCACGAAGACGCCTAGAATGTGGTAAGAACTATGTGATAGGAGTTCGTGGATGCTTTGTATCAGTACAGTCCCCATAAAGACATATGGAATTCGGTTAGAATATGGTAGAAGTTTGTGGATACTTTGTATAAGTACAGTCACACGAAGACTTGTGGAATGTGATAAGAACTATGTTGTTGGAGTTCGTGGATACTCTGTGTCAACACAGTTGACAGGAGTTCGTTGATACTCTATATCAGTACATTCCCCACGAAGACGTGTGGAGTATGGTAAGAACTATGTTGAAGTAGTTCGGGGATACTCTATATTAGCACAGTGGGGATTGAACCAGACCATCTGTCGGGGACAGCAAGGCTGTCGTTTCATCAACACCGTTGTCTACTCCCGTAGTGATACGTCCACCAGGAAGGCGTACCAAGAAACGAGACATTCTGAATCTGTATTGGCACATGTAATAGTGCATGGTGGTTGGACCTTATATGCTACCTATTGACTATGTCAAGTAAACAAGCGTTGCATCGGTGTCGCTATAATGCTATGTCATGTAACGCAGATTTTGCTAGATTATTAAGTATGCTTCCCGCCCAATTCGTGACTTGTGTTGAGGTCTTCATATACTACAGCTTTCATCACACATTTTGGTATTTAGTTAGGTAGCGGCATCTCTACTATATACCAATATATAATATGTGTGAATATATATATGTGTGTGTGTGTGTGTGTGTGTGTGTGTGTGTGTGTGTGTGTGTGTGTGTGTGTGTGTGTGTGTGTGTGTGTGTGTGTAGTTTTATCGTTTGCATGGAACATACATGACTATTATGTTTTCTTTGTCGTGTATTTTGCATGCTGTCACCGACCGTGTGTGGGGCACGGTGGTCGTATAGTAGAGGGTCGGGCCTTCGGTCAAATGGATCAACTTTCGAAATATCCTGCTGCAGTTTCGAAATTTGTGCAATTTCGTTCACCCCACTTTGCCCGTATCTTTCGTAGCCAAATGCTCGATTGAGATCTTAATTAGCTACTTATGTATGCGCCCAGATTATATAATTTCCATCACAATGAGAACCCCACTCTGCATCCAGGGCACGGACCACAGTCAGAATCCATCCGCCATTACATTGTCACTCACCTTTTCTCGTGTATGTCGCTGTCAAATCGTCAGCAAGACGTTTCTTCGTTCTCATCAGTTTTGCTCAACCCGATTTGCCTCAGTATCGATGAGTCCACCTGGCATAACTAAGGTGCCTCTTGGGAATTGAGCTTGTGTGAGTCTTGGCATCCACACGCCTGGTGTGGAATTGTGTTTATTGGACGTGTACGCAGTGTGTCCCTTCTTCGCTTTTCTTCTTTCCATATCTATATCAGGGTCAAAAGCTGTTCACATCTGACTGATCTGTGAGCAATCTGTCCAACTTACATTTAAGCAATGGCCAGAGTTTTAGTGGGGTATACCACCTGCACAGCTATTGGCTGAAAAATTACCCCCGTGTAGATTCCGAATGGAATTTACAACCTCCTGTAGTTGAGATCTGAGCAAAAAGTTCGATCATCGTTACTGCAGTTGCAACAGGAGCCCCTGAGATGTCACACACAAGCAGCATCTTGCTGCGCCTCGTTGACAGCCAGTGCCTTGAAATTGGGTCATCCGTGTCAGAAATGCCAAATGTTTACATGGCAACATGTCAGATATATAGCTTGTTTTCACACTTACCATAATTCGTTGTACTTTGAACGCTCAATATGACCTATCGCTACTATGAAATATACTCAAATGCTAGCCTTTTGTCCACAAACAGAGCATATTAAAAAAATAATAATAATAAATATTTTAATAAAAAAAGAAGAAGAAATTGTGTGGATGAGTGAGTGGAAGTGATGTTTTTGTGCACGGTAGCATCTGAGCTTGGAAATTAAGCCATTTGTCAGTTGGTATATTAGTTGTGTAAGGACACAGTGGCCATTAGGCAGGATGTACTCATAATTTGAAAGCAGTGAACTTTCATGGCAGAAATGCAGGGAGGTCAGGCGCATTGAAGCAATTTGTTGGAAAAGGAGGTATTCAGTTTTCACAAATTTCACACAGCAGGTGGGTATATCATGTGCTGTACATTTTTGAAGAAAATTGTAGGACAAATTGTCCACTGATGCAAAGAACGTTATAATGGTCGTCTATGGGAAAAGTGACTGTGGTCCTAGTCTCCTGTGGTCCGTGCCCTCCAGACGAAGATGTGTGCGACAAACGGTGGCGCCACAGCGCGGAGCCTGGATAATCGAGGCTAGATAGATGGTGGTGCCACATTACGGAGCCTGGAGAATCAGAACTGGCTGCCATCTAACGATTAAATGGGTAACTGTTTTCGTCCATATTTTCGGTGAGCCTGCGTCCGAGAAGATGGAGATATTTACCTTTACGTTCAAGCTCCGCGTTACTGTTATTTCATTGTTTCTGATAATCGCCACTGAAGACTTTGTTAGAGGAGCCTTTCCATTAGGTATGTAGCGATTCACTACAACTGTTACACAGGGTTTTGTGGCTGATGGCGAACGCATGTAAATCGTCGAATCGCCTGCGAGCACGAAACTAAAACGGTTACAGAATACAGGTTCGGCGTTCATTCATGCGTGGCCGTTGAAGTTGCGTACGTTGCATTTACTGGTTGGGGGCAATGTTTATGATAAAGAACAATTGTGATATTGAGAGAAATTTGGACAAACGTTCACAGATACTAGTTATTCTGACAGCCGCCAACTGTCATTTTCAAACTCGGTTTATTTTTGACCGAATATTCAATATTGTAATAATACAAAATACATGGACGATGATCAGGGAAACTCCCATTAATAAGACATAACATGTCGTTAGCATGGGAGCCACCGTAGATATACAAAACCATAACAATACTAATATATTATATTAAAAAAAATACTAATACTATATAATAGTAATACTACTAATAATAATCTGAGTCATTAACTCTTCGTCGATGTGTAAAATATATTATTAGCTATGTACAAGTTATAAATGTATACTATACAAGTGACTATATATGATGTTGGCAAATATAACAGTTATGTATTTCACAGTTGTATGCATAGTTACTAAGAAAGTATTGTTTTACTCAGATGGAAAAGCCTATAAAAATAGGCTATGAACTTTTTCAGTAATATTATCTGGTCTATTGAGTATTGTTAATGTTAACAGGTGTAGTTAATACTAGTTATGCTGTATCTAATACATTTATTTGCAAACACATGATTATTTCTGGATATAAACATGTGATTTTGCAGTCGTGTATCATACTCATACTGGTGTATTTCAGAAGTTTGTGTATTTATAAGGCATGTTATTAAAATATTCTGGTGGCTGTTTATTTATTAATTTATGGTACAATTTAAGTTCTTGAAGTTTAAGGATGTCATTGACTTTCAACAATTTAAGCTCATTATAGATAGGTTTAGTATGTGCATTATATTTGCTTGACGTGATTATTCGAATTGCTTTTTTTGTTTAAATTTTGTTGAGCTTGATAATCCCAAACCAATATACTATAATTTATGTGAAGTGTTATGAATGAGTTGTACATTGTCTGTAGAATACGCTGTGGTAGAAAATGTTGCAGTTTATTTAGAATTCCATTGCTTTTAGATACTTTGTTTATTAAGTTATTTACATATTAAATTATTGTTCCAATAATTTGCAAACCAGGCTTTTCTACTTTCTTTTGAGGCATATGGAAAAATCGTAACTTCAGTTTTTTGACATTTAAGCCAATCACTTATCTTTGTTAGTTCTTGGTTTACATTACTATTGAAGTTACTGGATCGTTTGAAAATATTTAATGTACTGGTTATGGTCGTATCATCAGCATAAGTTATGAAATTGAAAAGATCACTGGCGATTGCTAGATCATTAATATATACATAATGAACAACAGAGGTCCTAATATTGACCCTTGTGGAAGACCAGTGGTAATATCTAATTCTTCAGATGTAATGTTTCCAAATTGTACATATTGTTTACGATTTTATAAATAATTCTTAATCAGATTAAGTACTGTGCTATTTATGCCACAATACTTATAGTGTATCTATGAGTAATTTATGATCAGTAGTGTCAAAAGCGTTTGACAAATCAAAATATATATATATTTATTGGCGTGAATGATTTGTCCAGTACCTGTATGATTCTGTCTACGGTTTCTAGGGTGGCGAATTCAGTTGAATGTTTCTAATAGTAATACCACATTGGCTACTGAAGTATAACTTCCTGGTGTGGAAGTACTCATGTAGCTGTTCAAACAAGATTCAACATTTTTTTTAATAACTGGTATGAATATCAGGTTAGGATAAATTAATAAAGTTAATCCCTTCTTCGATAATCCGTTTTTTCCGTAATTCACATATTTTTGTGAGGGAAATTGGAACAATCTTGATACACTATATTTGTTTCATTATTCCATGTTTCAACAATCTGCATGCTTCGTTAATGCAGCCAAATTCCATGCCATGGGCATGGGCCATGCCCCCATGTGACCTAAAGATGTGCGCAGATAGATGAGACATGACTCATATTATAATACATGATATGACGGCCGAGAAGGTCCATCACTGTTGTGTGCTGAATTTGGTGAAAAGTGATGCTGCGATAGCAAAATGACAATGTGATGGAGCGATGGCACTACTATAGTATTATTGCCTGTGTTGCATGATTTGCATCACTTCATTGCAGACCTAGGGCCAAGTACATTTTCATGAGTAGAAGTATGAGTACATTGGTGATGGATGAGTACAAGTGCATTGCTTAAAGCTGACTACGAGTACATTCTCAAAAGTACGAGTAAAAGTACAAGTACAATTTTTTTGGACATTTCCATTCCCAAACATACAGTTACCTTTTACGAACTCCTCCCTTTTACAAACATGCAGACATGGTATGACTCATTCAGTTTTTGCTTGGAGTCCCTTCTTAACTGCAATTAAAAATTCATAAACCACATGCTTTGATATGATAATTCCCGTCAAGCCAATATCTTTGTAGTTAGTGTAACAGTGACTAAACATTAGTTTAGACATAAAAGGCCCATGGACAAAAACCCTACAATCTAAATACAGTGCTGTACGTACTTATGATAGGAATAAAGCAAATTACCCTCTTGTCTGTCTGGTTAGCACCACCTGTTCATTTACACTGAAGTACAATACTTGAAAGCATGACATTTTGGTAAAGGACACTTTGGCCCTGGACGGTTGTTGAACACCTGATATATGACGCCCATTGTGCATTGTTGGTTGTGGTATTTCATCATTAGACATGATGTTTTATTTTGAATAAATTGTCACTTTATAATGCAACCATAGTTCATATTCATTCAGCACACGCATCTACTTAGCATAACTTTGTAACAACTGTCCAGGGTTGGCAGGTTCTGACAGGACGGTTTCTACCATGGTTTAAACCATGGTTCCAACCATCTCATCAGAAATACCTTTCTGACATCAAAATGTAAGAAATTGTCAGAGAAACTCCATTTTTGAGACATTTTCTTTAAAAAAAATTATCGCATGCAATTTTGTTTAACGTGTAATTTGTGTATTAAATCAACAATGTAATTCATTAGTAACCTGTTACATGTCATATGCAATTGCAACTTTTACCCTGTGCAGTTTATTATACTTGCATTTTCTACCAATTTGTTAGCAGATAGAAATGATAACAGATCTATGTACTTGTTGCAGCATGTTTTCACTTGGCAGCTAGCTTTTAAAAGAGCAGGACAGGTGTCAATCACAGTGAATCACAATTGGAAGAGCATGAAAGAAGTTGGGTGGGTGTAGGTGCATACCAGTAATAACATTGGAGAGGAAGGACTTCCAGGGACTGTATTAGGACTGTGCACAGACCTGTGTGGCTGTGTCAGTAAGCCAATTGGAACTGTACTGTTGTACTGCCTACTGCTGTGAGCTGATAGTAAGCTATGCACAGCTTCATTGTGTAAGATTAGACAAATCAATATCAAAGAAAGATTCAAGGCAGGTCCAGGCAATCATTTGAAGTCCCAATTTCCAGAGCTGAACTATCAAGTGAGCTACAACTAAATTTTGTAAGAGTATTGTCTGAGCTTGCTTTTATCATTATGTGCTTGACGGAGGTATACGCTGATTGGCCCAATGCTTTCTACTTAGTAAGTTGCTTGGCTAGCCACCTGTTGCTACACCTTCACACAGAGATACACTGTTATATGTGAAAGAAGTGCAAATTGATTACCCACATTTTTTGTAGACATTGTCATTGAATAGTGACTTTAATAGTGCTAGTAGCACCCCTGCGTGCACCATGTTTAAGGGTGGCAGACCAGCTAATGCTGTGTGGGAACATTTTGTTAAAGTGGAAAGTAATGGAAATACAGTTGCTAGATGCAAGTTCTGTGGTCACAAGTTGTCACCGAAATGTGATAGAATGCTGGTTCATCACACTAAGTGCAGAAAATCATAAATTTATATAGCATGTATTAGATTCTGACAGTTTCTGACGTCAGATTCTGAAACCCATCAGAAACTAGTTTCTGACAGTTTCTGACATTGTCACGTCAGAAATACCTTTCTGACTGTCAGAAAGAATCACGGATAGTTGATCACAGGACAGTTGCTCATCAAGGAAATGAAAAAACGAACAAGTAGAAATTGCGGAAACAGGGTTTGTTGAGGGAACTAATGTAAAAATGTAATTTCCCTTCCCCTGCAAAATGACAATAAATAAAATAAGTGACAATATAAACAACTTAATTCAACGATCCTTCCGTTTCTGTTAATATTAATTTAATTAATTAATGTTACCAGTAAGGGCAGTTAATTTGGTATTAATTGATATTTCAATTACATGTCACCCACCTGCACTGACACCCAGTAGCATTTCCAGCAGGCCAGCAGGTCATTCAGACAGGCAAGAATTGGAGGGAAGACAATAGAACATAACCCCACTGGACATAACCACACTCGGACCAAACCCCACTCGGACAAAACCCCACTCGGACAAAACCCCTTTTGGCCTACTGCATATAGATTCAAAGACAACAATATTTGTTATTTTCTGTTTTATTAATGTCAATGTATCACNACTTCAACGCATTCACAGGTCGTTTGCGTTTGCTGCGATGGACACGAGCTTCTACACCGGCAATCTTGTAGTGGGTGATGAGGGCTGTCAGCTTGTCTTGACTGATGGCATGGAGATACTTGAAAACATCTCGACAGATCCGGAAGCTGTGGTGGTAGAAATCTGTCCGCTGTGCCTTGCGTTCTTTCTGCTCTTTCTTGCGCGACTGGGTTGTCAAGGATGTCATGTGCATTCCACACGATAGCTTAGCTAGGACTGCAATGTCAAGCTCATCGTGTGTCATGCTGATGTACTGCAGTCGGACGTCAGCAAGCTCATCGGACGAATACCGCGTATGGCAAGGCTGCCCATCGTTCAGTTTGCAGCTGCAGTTGACACGGACATCTGGCACGGTTTCTGGATCATCGCCGGCACCGCCGTGACCCCAAGGCATGATGACATCTGCCAAATGTTCCGTCCCCTCGGTGAATGCAGCTGGATCGTCATCAACAGCTTCACTGTATCCAGTGACAGATCCACTCACTTCCCCTTCCAGCTCCGGGTCACAGTCGTCCTCGCTCGAATCAGACAAGTCCGAATCACTATCATCATTGCCGATCGGGCGTGTCACGAAGTAGTCGTTGACTACTTCATTGAGGATATCACTGCTTGCGATGTGTTGCATGTTCATCAACTCTAATGCGTTGAGACACCGAGCGACATCGTTCGACTTTGGTCTGTCCATGGGCGTAGCCATCTTGGATTTTCGTTCGAAGATTGTAAACACAAAATCGAATTGGTCCGTAGTCTGTATTTCCAACGAAATCCGGTTCGACAACACGTTAAACTGTTCAGAAATATGTACATATATAAATTACAGCAACATCAAACTAAACTAATAAATAATCGAACTACATAAACAACTCGAATCCAACTTCCAAATACAAATCTGTTAACTTTCGCTGCGCACTCAATTTCCGTCCAACGTATTCATGCGCACTGCTGCTAGGTAACTGCGTGCTGTAAATAGCTTTCCAACGGTATGCTATATATGGGCATGGGAACTTTTGTCCTAGGTAGTAAGCTTTCGCAAAATAGTGCGCATTTAATTTTAAAATGCTGCAACTTAGGACGAACTTCACGGTTACAAAAAAAAAAAAAAGTACAACTTTCACTTGGATAATCAGGAAACTACTTGAAGAATGTATGCATAAGTATGTTAGGTCAAACATCGCAGTGAAATCTCAAAATAGACCCAATGACGCACAATCATCTTTATGACGAGTTTGCCGGCAATTATGCCTGGCGACTTCCGACTGGTTTTCCTAGGCCGCCACACATATAGGTACCACTAGAGTTGCAAAATAGTGGGACCAAGATGTTATAGAAAAACAAATTCAGTTCTTGATGGGATTGGCCTATGGGCTGAACCTGTTGTTTTTTCTTAAAACCAGTGAACCGTGTTCAAAGTGATTTTGTTTACATGGGCCGAACCTACTGTGTATGCAACCATTGCCAGCTGGCTCCATGGGCCGGAATGTTTATACTTATTCTCATCGCTATTTTGATTATTTGACCGACTTTCGTACAGGTACATGCCAATCAGATGCCAATGTTGCCAGTTTGCGAATTGAATTTGAATTGAATAAAAATTAATGAAGTGAATTAAAATTTATCATTTTTGTCAGTACATTGAATTGAATTGGAATTGATAAAAGTGAATTGAACCCAGCTCTGATCATACATGTAGAATTTTAATATGGTTACATAGTGCAACTGTATGTAATTATTGTAATAGATATTGTATATTAAATTTGGTTGTTCAACCATATATATATTTATTGTAATAAATATAGTGTATTAGATTTGGTTTGTACAACCGTTTATAATTATTATTTTGTACCGTAGTATAACCAGGCGACCATCGACATAGTCTTGCTTATTGCTTACACAAAAAGAGAGTCTGGCTCTAAAGAGATGGTTCAACTTCAACAAGTTCCAGCAGCCAATCAGCGGCATTATTGAGATTCTACACCACAAAGTTATTTTGCATGATTAAAATTTTCAGTGTGACAGTTATATCAATATCAAAGTTTAAAGTTGATTCGAATTGCAGCATATAAACTCTTATTTGATGAATTATTGTGAGTATAAAACTGCAATGCACATGTACATGCATAAAAGGTACAATACGGTGTTAGAATTTATAACAATAACAATGACACAAATAAATTTAAACGAACATAAGAACAAACTGAAATGTGTAAACTGCCAATTTCTGATCATTTGCAGAACCTAAAGATATTATCTTTGTTGGCCTCAGTCAGCCAAATGCATATCACAAGGGTCGAGCAGAAGTCTTCCGGCAACATTTGGAAGAACAGTTCAAAGACTTGAAACATGTAAGTTTATGATATATGTACGTACATCATAAACAATTGTGACACTAATTTTGGCTGCAATGTTGACAAAATATTTGAAACATCCAATTAATTATCTTCATAGTTTTAAAATATAAAATATTCTTTTGAGCATGAATTGGAACATGCAAAACGATGGTACTACTTTAATTTTATGAAAGGATAACACAGAACTTTGTCAATAAGGGAGTCTGTTTTCAAACAGTATGGTTATCTCTCTCAAAATTCATAAATAATTACAGTTTGTCCATTTATGGTTTAAATACCACATCCTCTCTAGCATCCCTGCCTGCATGATTTGGAGGTATTGTTATTGAAGTGTACAGTTCTTACTGGTTGGCAGTACTTCTCCACAGCACTCTCCATGACAATATTTCATATTGACCTTCATTATGACCTGTGTCCAATTCGGTTTACCATCCATTTCAGTGTGTCATTCCTCTGATTCTCCAGCTGTTTCACTGCTGTCTCCCAAAGCAGTCGTCTTAGTGGGCCATATGTTGTGAAAGTGCAAATTATCACCCATATCTTCATGTATGACAACACAAGATCTCAATGAACTTGAAACTGTTTATGAGATATTGACCAAAGGATCTTAATACCATCAGTGTGTGGTGGGGGCTATTAAATATGAATGTGCATTCTATATTATGTTGCAGCCAGAGCAGCCAGTTATTAACCTTTTGCACGAGATCTGGCCCACCACAGGGTCATGGACAATTCTTCCCATTCTACCTAGGTCAGTCGTCAATCACCAAATTAGACATGCAACCAGTGTGCATCATGATTTATGGAGTTAATCATCAAGGGAATGTTTTATCATTGGCGCTAAATGCTAGGATAGAATTGCGACTGGAGCATATGGCTCGGCTTTCTCTGCAGATAAATATACATGTTTTTCCGAAAGAAATTCATACTTTGTAAATTAGTTTATCTGATTTGTCAGCTGACATGGGGTCGTGCAATATTGCAATGCAAAAATTGGTGATGTATCACTATTTAAACGCCCTTGTGAGACCCATTAGGGTGATTTGTGGTTATGATTGTGTCAATTGACTGACACTCGGCTGCGACTTTGAAGGAGTGGCACATAGCACTAATCTATTTGAGTGTAGTGATAATTTTGCTGTAGCATGCTACGTGTGGTTTATCTGGAATAAAATGCAATTTATATCATTGTTCTAAAATGGTATTGTGCAAGTGTATGACAAATGTGCGTAAAAAAACTGTTTGATTACAATCTGGGTACATATGTCTAGATGAGACATGTTTCTCTCCTCATACGTGTCACTAGCTGATGTCTGCATTTCTTTTCTTTTTTTAGCATTGTGAATGTTCATAAAACGCAGAAGTGGTTGTTTGTCAGTGATGTCGAAACAAGACTGAATGTGACAAAATTACTGCACAGTTTGTCCAGCTACAATCATGATGAGGTAATGTTTTCTCTCCTATATAGGTTTGATATTGTGTGCATTCTGTATTTATGAACATCTCTTCATTTGCTTTTTTGTTTTCTGTCTTAGGCTCTTAGCCTAATATGTTTGTTTTGTTCAGCAGGGCATCACAAGAGTTTCATATTTGTATCTACCCAACAAGGCCTGATAAATTGCAAAATAGTCTCAAATGTGCAATATCTAAGGAAACAGAGTCAGGGTAAGGTTCCATAACTCACTAGACTGTTTAATTTGTAATGTTTCCTAAATATTCAATGACAGATCTAGACAGAGGAACAGGACATTGCTTTAGATATCTGATTAAATACCCACTTTATATAATAAATAATGCATACATTTATTTTATGCAATCAACAAGGCAAGCCAAATGTAAAGATATGAAAAGGCCAAATGAATGACGTTTATTAAGGGTATGCCAAATGGCATATTATTCCGATTAAGAGCATGAAATGTGGACCCTGTAACATATGCCAAGCCTGTGGCTGAGCCTCATACAAAGCCGCCTGGACACAATGCTCCCAGAGCCCACATTTCGACATAGCAATACAGTACATGTAGTAATATTCCTGCAACACAAGACAATTCATGGCATCGTCACCAGCACATTAAAACATTAACCCAACACTGACAATACTTGACACAATACTTATTTGCATATACTGCAGCACTGGACTACACTACAGTCGCCTCGTTATAATGCAGTGGTCGGGGTCCACGATATTGGACCGCATTGTAAGCGAGGCGCGTTAGGTGTTCCCGTATCTGCCACCAGGGGTACCACGAACAGCAATTAACACGCCACGCCGCCACTGATCGCTGCCGCTTTGATGAAGCCCCTGTTGTCCCGCATAGTTTATAAAGCTTATTTAGAGTAGAATATTAACGTTAATGTGTGTTGTATCAATTTTAAAATGTCATACTTTAACGAATGTTGAACTGAATAAAATGCGTGTGTGTGGAATATGGAATACAAATAATCTGTTACGATGGACTGACTGATCACCGCCACTGCGAGAAAGCCCTGTTCTGCCGCACGGTGTATAAAGCTTATTTAGAGTAGAATATTAATGTCAATGTGTGCTGTATCGATTTAAAAAGTCAAAATGTTGAATTGAATCAATTACACGTGTGTGGAATTGTGGAATACAAATCGACAATAATCTGTTACGATGGGCTGACTGTACGATGCGTCACTATGAGTAATGCTCATCGAAAACAATAACATGGAGACGAGCAGCGGAACATGTGCGTATGAGTTTACGCTTGCAGCGCAAACGTTGATTAAAAATTCTCGTAGCTTCACTTCATGCTTTAGCCACCCCCGTTGCTGTTTCACCGGAGATTTATATTGCTGTTGCCTGCTCAATTACGTTTAACACGATTTTCTCAACTTTTATTTCAATGCACTGAGTTATTTTCATGTATCGGCATTCAGTAAGAATTGTTTAATCTTTGCCGCCTGAAATCGACTCGCTCTTGCTGCTTGTTATGTAGAATAAACAGTTTAAACTTCAATGTTTTTAATCAGTTGAAAGGTGCAAGAGCGAATTGGCTGGTATGTCTGAAGTCTAAATTACCACTGAATGTGTGAACATTTTATTTACCTGCAACGCATTTGTGTGAATCACCATTGCAATTAACAAGTCGCCCGGCCGAAGCCAACGCCGGCGAAACACGATTGATGGCAGCCCAACCATTTAACCCCTGGCGGCAGAAAATTGGGGTCCACGACCAACCGCGTTATATCCGAATCCGCCTAATAACGGGGCGCGTTATAACGAGGCGCGACTGTACTTGCTAAAATTCCTACTCTATATATTTTAGTAACCTAAAAGGTGGGGCCATAACGCCAATTATTGATAAACCATCCCAACATCGAGGATGGAAGGGAAGTCATCTTCCACTCCGCACCAAAACCCTACGTGAATGGGCAAATAGCCAAATGAAAAACCCAATGTCCACTGAGAATGCGTCATAGGGAAGGTTGAAGGTGGTGACTTCACTTCCACCGTCAATATACAAAATGTTACCAAGCACAACACTACTAAACACATTAATGTAACCTTAAGCAGGAGAAAGTGGGGAGGAGGGTGGGTCGAAAAAAATTTTAAACCGAGAAAGCAGGTCTACTACGCATGCATCGAACTTTCGGAGTGAAGCTGCTTAATTTCAAACTGCGTCATTCGAATGACTGCTGCACTCTGATTAGTTTAGCGGTGTCACGGGAGCGCTTAGTCAGTAATCCAAGTTTCTTTGTCTACCTCTAAATTAGCATAAATTAGCATGCTTAACGTATTTACCCTTCCGTGCCCTGTACGCACTGTTGCTAGCATAAAATCCTGTAGGCAACCGTGGTTGCATACTCTCATTTATGCAATCAACAACGCAAGCCAGATGATGCATTTCATGATGGACATGTCAATGTACATTTTGACATAAGTTGACAGCCAGTTGTCGACAGTAAATGTGTTATACACATTCCGAGTTAGTTTCTTGAGCAGACTGGGTGTGATGATGGACAGCATGTCTTATAGGAATCATACCAGTGTGGTTGTGTGTTCGTGTGTACAGAGCCTGTTTATTGGAAGAGGTCTGCATGACCAGGAAGCTACCATCATACACCATTTTAGGCACCCAGACAAACCTTTCGCCTTTCCTGACTTTGCTGCGGGCTTCCTGATGAGCTCAGAACTCATCAAAATGTAAGTGAAATGTTTTACTGCATTTGTCACTGAAATTGGAGAGTGGTTCAGGTGATGAAGGAAAGCCTCTTGGTGACGCCGCCCAATTTTGGGAAGAGAGTTTTTTGCGGGATGGAAGTTTGTTGCCAGATTAATCTTAGGGTGAATCAATAATTTTTTTATCAGGTTGGCAGTGTTCTCCACAGTGGAAGACGAAAATGGTGGTGCAAAACTGTCACGAAGACCTTATTGTATGCATATAGTAAATTTTTTTTTAATACTTTTTGAAGTGTTGCGCCCATCCGTGCTGTACAACGCTTGCATAATTTTTACCCAAAAAAATATGCCTAATAAGTAACATTACTTGATGGTATTATTATTGTGACAGAATCACTGATAATATTGTTTGAATATTTCCATCAGTGTCAGTGAAAGACTGATCTCAGTCAAGCCGAAATCCGACTTCTCCATTGATGTCAAATATGAGGTGGGTAGAATATTATCTTCTGAATATCTAATATGCTAGAGAAGCCATGCCATAACCAACAACAGTTATTAGTAGGTTGGTGAAGTTCTAGTCTATTCTATTCACTTTTAGTCTAATCTATTTTGTTCATATATTTGATAATTTTTTGTATTTCTGAAAGATTGATGTTAGGGCCACTATTTGTAACATTTGTGAAGACTGATTTGTGTAAGTTAAAATAGCTTTGGATTTGCACTTGATTAACCTTGGGAAATGATTAAACTTGGGACCTCAAATAATATCATGTATAAGTGCTGCTTTCTTTCAGCTTGCATTATACATACACAACAAAGGAGAGGGTGTTCTACTGACAGAGGTGTCCTTCCTGTGTGCGGCTGAACACCAGCAAGAATGTGCCACAACGTATCCCCTCAAGTTCCCTGACTGTGTGAGTACTCGCTTCCTTCTCCTGGTCTGCCTCTAACTTGTCCCATGCTTACAGCCCTCTGTCTATTATAGACACCTGTCTACTGTGGTCCCAGTATTGTCTGCTATACCCAGGTTCTTCTGAACGATACATCAGAAAAACATACGAGATAAACTACACCATCTCTTGATGGATTTCTGCTTCTCTGAAATTCATAGATAAGCGAAGTGCATGTTTAATTTAGAGAATCGCTGGTGATGATGGTGCATACAAGTTTTCAGTAGAATTTTGTAAGTTTTCAGTAACTCACATACTATTACTTTGAACCTCGTGACTTCAACGACCCAGAAATACTGCCTACACAACCTGGTGGCTTAGATTACAATAAAGTTTGCTTATTTTGCTGGTCGCCCAAACTTAGTTGTGTATTGGATTGCTTTATCCAATGATACATCAGTGCATGCATCATACAGTTTCAATTTGGCACTACGTTATCTTGCACAGCCTGTTCGCAATATGCTGGTGGGAAATTGCATTAATTTTCCATCTCTTTCACATTGTTGACCCACGAGTCAATCATCTGGCTGCAACATAAGCTGGGGGTCATGTTTTGTGAAATAGTTATTTCACACAGCGTTCTTGCTTGAGCCAGAATTCACTGCATCAACTGCCTTTAATTTAAATGACATGAAATATACCTTTCTAGCAATAGCGGTATTTTATTTTAATTACGATGGCGTGGTGATTTGATGACATTCCTGAATCATTCCATAGAGGCACCACGCGTAGGATAAAACAGTGGCGCCACATTGAATTTTGGCAGCAGTCTAACTTATGAGGCCGATTTTACCGCCATGCAGATAATTCACTGAATAGACTGCCTTTATTTTACATGATATGGAATATGTCTTTCTACAGTAGAACGTCCAGCAATGGCAGAATTATTATCATTCTGCCATCTAACTACCATAGACGTTACAATGTTTGGTTGCGATGGCTTGGCAATTCAATGACATGGTTCCTGAATTATTATTATTAAACATATATAGCGTGCCATGTATCTGAGTGAAACACCTGCTCAAAGGTGCTACAGTTGTACATATATAAGTAAAGTACATTAAAATGAGCTAAAACAGATTAAAAGAATAAATTAAATTAGCTAAAAGGTTAAATAACTAAAATAAATAAAGTGCTTAAATTAGTTAAATAAATAAGTAGAGTAAGTTAGTTTGTAAAAACATCATAAATACATAGATCAAATGTATAGCAGTGGAGTCAGCATTCCTGACTGCGTGAGGCAGGGCATTCCATGAAATCGGTTCAGCCACTGAGAACGCAGGGCGGCCGTAGCGCTCCAAGTGATATCTAGTGACTGTCAGTAGACCTTGTTCAGCCGATCGAATTGATCTGGCATCGGCACAAGCGATAATTATGTAGGGCCGAGATTACCCTACATACTTATCATTCCCTAGAGGCACTACGCACAGGATATAACAGTGGTGCCGCACTGTGGACTTTGGCAGTAGTTTAACCTTAGAGTCCGATTTCACACCCGTTCAGAAAATGGGGGTCCATGATTCAGGCCATGTCTGAGAAACAAATAGATGCACACCCAAGGCCTTTGCACTCGTGCACTGTGCGTCTATTGGGAACTATACGGTATGTGGTTTAGAAGAAATATAAAATGTTAAATACATTTTATGTCACCAGTTTATGTTTTTACCGTGCTAAACATGTCTGGCACACATGTAGGTTGGTCTCTCAGGAACTGCATGGTATCCTTATGTGTTGGTACTGATAGGTTCACTGCGCATGGTCACATTGGTGCCAAGGATTTGGCTAGCATGGTTTAGCCCTGTCCCTGATAATTATAAAAGGTTCCACACCTCTGCGACCTTCTCTTTCTTTGTTTGTTTCTTTCTTTATAATATTGTAGATGCCGAGAGTATTGAGGAATAAACTCTACATGGGGAATAGCGTGCGGAGTGAACACTTTTCCAGTGATTAAAAAGGCAGCAGTATAAAAGTTACACTAAAAGTTAAAAACAAGAATAAAAAATAAAAAGTTAATACTTGATAAAAGACAATGTCATTGATCTATTTTGATGATTATATGTGGTGCCCCATCCAGTGAAGACCTGAATGAGGGTAGGGATGTACCCCGGTAGCTGAAGATGCATTTACAGGTACATTGTTCCAAAGTCAGTTTGATGATGGGAAGAAGGAGTGTAGGTATGTGTCAGTTTGAGAATGGGGGATTTGGAGCTTCGCTTGATGTCCTCTAGAGCTGCATTTGCTGTTTTCAAGTAGTGCAGCAGCATTCACACCAAAAAGTCAGTTTATGATTTTGTACATCATGCTGACTCTGTCTGATGTTCTCCTGGACTGCAGGTTCTCAAGTTGGAGCTGTGTGACCAATGCAGAGCCACCTGAGGTAGAGCTGAAGCGTCATTCCACCATCTTCAGTGAGGATTTAAGATGTTTGTGGTGGGGATCCCACACCACTGCTGCGTATTCTAGCACTGGTCGTGCAAGGCTTTTTTAGCAATGTGCCTGGATATCTGTTGGGCATCCCTTGAGGTTTCTGTAGTCGAAGACGCTTACTTTGTTGGCCTTGGCTGTAGTTTCTTGTATATGCGTTTCCCAGTAGAGATTTTCAGTAATCTCAACGCCTAGGTATTTGGCGCATGTTACTTTGTCCAGGTTTGGTCGTGCAACTTGTAGCTGGTGGAGATCTTATTTCTTTTCTTGGTGACTAATAGTTGATGACATTTCGCTTCATTGAAGGCCATCTGCCATCTTCCTTCTCAGGATTCGAGTGTTCTGATGTCATCTTGTAGATGGGTGAAGTCAGTGGCAGTCTTGATGGTGTTGTAAAGTATAGTGTCATCGGCGAAGAGGCGTATTGTGGACTTAATACCGTCGCCAAGATCGTTGATGTAGATTAGAAATGCTGTGGGACCAAGGGCAGAGCCCTGGGGAACTCCTGATGTGACTGCGCCAGTGTACGAGTGTTGACATTTAATAAACACTTGTTGAGTTCTGTTTGTGACGAAGTTCTGTATCCATTTGTTGGTGTTACCTGTGATACCATACGATCTTAATTTGAGGAGGAGTCTCTGATGCGGTACTCTGTCGAAAGCTTTACATCCAAGAGGATCATGTCCGCCTGACCTTTATCGATTTCACTTGCCAGGTCATCAACCGTGAGGATTAGTTGAGTTTTGCAGGAGCGTTTCTTGCGGAATTCTTGTTGGGTATCTGTGATGATGTTGTTGAAGTTGAGATGACTTGTAATTTCTGACCTCACAATGTGTTCCAATAGCTTGCAACATATACTCTGGGAGCTGGGCCGGTAGTTTGCTGCTTCTCTCCTGTCTCCCTTTTTGAAGATAGGTTGGACCAATGCATGTTTCCAAGATTGCGGGACTTGGCCTGTTGTGAGAGATCTGTTGAACAAGAGGGTCAGGGCAGGTGCGATCTCTTTAGCTACATATTGGAGAAGGCGACATGGAATACCATCTTGTCCTGCAGCTTTCCTCTGATTCAGGTTTGCTAATAACTTGGACCCACCCTTTTCGCTGACAATGATATCAGGCATGTCTGGATGGGTGTTTTCTTCAAGCTTGGGCAAATCGTCAAGGTTTTCCATGGTGAAGACATTGCAGAACTGAGGATGCCAGCCATGTTCTTCTAGAGAGAGGATATACCTGTTCTTTGTTGGTACATGCTTCTCCATCATGGTTGTCAGATGCTGGTGTACAGATTGCCACATTTGTTCGACAGACTGATTTGTACAATCTGTTTCAAACTTGGCGCAAAATGTATCAGTGTCTTCATGAATGGCAGCAAAGTCGGTTTTCTTCGAGATGCTAATTTTCCTCTCAATAGGTCTGGCGTCAAGTCCTCGGAGCCCAGTATCACCAGGACTGGACATGAACCAGTCCAAGTGGTTCAGAACCCCCAGACTGGCCTGTATGGTGGCCTTCCAGTCCCTCAACTAAGCAATCTTCACTGGGCATGTTGCAGCATCTGAAGTGAATACTTTGAGTGTGAATACTGCACCACACCCACTGCTACATTACATTCATCAAACAGGGAAACAGAATAAACAAATGAAACAGTTTACACTTGTCTCTCTCTGTACTGGTTAGATGTTTAATAGTGACAACAGACATTCATTTTTTTCTTTCTTGAGCTTGCTGAGTATAAAAGGCTTGCCCCCTTCTGGGCGTCGCCACTGACCTTGTTATAATGTATGGGCCTCTCGCTGTCTTCTTTGGGCCAAGTAGTAGCGGAGGAAGGTGAGAGTTTGTATATTTGCCTTTTCTGCCATTTTCAGTCTTGCAAATGAACAGTGAATGTCTACCTTTCCTATCAGTGGCACATTCTTAAGGCAGTGGAAAGACGGGTAGTTGAAACATTGCTGGATGCAACGTTATAATTTGTATCATTGCATTGTCTGTGTAGACACAGCTTAAACTGCCAATCAGAAAACAGAAAACAATCATTATGTGTTTTAATTGACATTGTTAGCTCTCAAGGGACTTGTTTTTATTTCTGGATATATTTCTGAATATCTCAGTCTTCATCAATCTATTAAATAATCATGTTATCATTCAACCGTAGTCATAAGTTGGTTTGTTCAGCCCTGGTTCTTTTATTTCACTTATTTGGCAAATATTCTGAGAGAATCAAGTAAACAGGAACAAGAAAATGTTGTGGAATAAAAAAGACAATAGTTGCTTGAAGTGGGTGGTTGTGAATAACACAGTCCACCGACTTTCATCTTGTCAAAATGAATCCTTTGATATACTGTTGTGAAGATGCTGTAAATCAGAGAATGCACAAACACAATAACTATGATTCTATGATATCGTGGTAGATCACAAGGAAATTACATTAAAAAAAGAAAAGATCAACAAATCTTTCCCACACACCATATCACCATTGCCACAACTTGATTATATATTCTTGATCGGAAAAGGGACCATCTTTTGCACCATGCACCATGGTGAGTGGTACAAACAATTTACCCCTTCACTGACTGACCACTGCTACCACACTTCCCCAGGCCCTCCAGTGCAAACTGAATGACAGATCAGTGACACAAGACAACAGTGCAAACTGAATGACAGATCAGTGACACAAGACAACAGTGCAAACTGAATGACAGATCAATGACACAAGACAACAGTGACAGGTGACATTTTCTTTAATTTGTTCACCAGTTTATGGGCCTCATTGATCATTCTAATGCAGTTAACACATAGGCCCATGCCGAATGAACAGTGTCTTCCCTGACAGAGACGTTGTCATCTCCCACTAACACACTCAACTTATTTGTGAGTTCGTTTTGTTCCCATTTTTTAACCACCTAATAGATGTAGATAGATCTCCACGGCTGTCTATTTAAACAACAAACACACTTAGGTTTCATGCATGGTGTTATCAGTGGAATGGACACCACCATTGTTGTCATTTGAAGTTGATGGATGAGTCCTGATGGCACAGCCACTGCTACATCGCAGTCATAAATAAACTCACCTTCCTCCGCTACTACAGAAAAAAAACAAATCACACATTTCACACTTGTCTCTCTGTACTGGACTGGATATTGATAGCATCATGAACGCCGTCCTTTCGCTTGATCTTGTGAACGTAAAATGCTTGCCTCCTTCTAGAGGCCACCATTGACCTCATCGTGACATATTGGCCTCTCACGTGTCTTCCATTGGCCAATTAGTAGCGTAGAAAGGTGAGAAAGTCAAGAATCATAATGTCATTCAACCATGGTCATAAGTTCTTTCTTTCAATCCTGGTTCTCTTTATGATTTCATGGAAGAGTAAAGATAGAAAAAAATTCTTCAACAAAAGAAGAGTTCACGAAATCTTACTTATGTTCCTGAATACTGTAGTAGTCATTGTGAATTCTTTGTGACAATAGTAGTATCATGGTTGTGGACGTACTTAGACTTAGTGGCTGCTGTGTCTAGAGACACATGTGGCAGTCAAAGTGCTGCACTTGGATTGATCAGCAGCCACAATCCTGACATCACTCCATCATCTTCTACTGGCCAGCTGTAGTGTAAGTCAATGGTTTGGCACCAGTTCATTCTCATTGTGGATTTGTCTTTATTTGCGATGTAGATTGTTGTTGCCCCAGTCCATGTGCTGCCAAGACACGTGGAATATCTACTTCCTGGTGGAATCTTCTAATTCTGAGCATTTTTGTTCCGATAATTTCTCACAAAATCTTGAATAACACGAACCAAGTATGTACGTGACTAAGAACAACTAGGATGAATATGCATTGCGCAACCAGTTGATCTGGTTATTGAAAAAAAGAAGAATTCACCAAATCTTACTTATGTTCCTGCAAGGTGGATTTTGTCTGCTTATATTTGCTTTGCTCATTTTTCCTTAATCCATAGAAAGCACTGGCTTCTGCCAACTTTGCTACTGCCTGCTCCAGATTTGTGGTTGTGCTTTCTTTTCTTGGCTCCCGCTCTGTGTCATATAGTCACATCATCACTGCATCACTTTCTGCACTATCTGTAAGGCCTCATGCCCCTTGCTCAGCTCATGCGTCAACGTTTCTCAAATGTAACATATAACTTTGTCAAGTCACAAAGGTGAAGCGACCAATAGAATTCACATAACTGCCAGTGTATGGGCAATGCTTGCACTGAAGATGGAGGGATTCAACAAATCTCATCGCCTGCTGTCCACTCTTCAGCCCTGACAGCACACTGACAATAGTAATTGTGGTGTCTGTCCAGTGGCATGGCTCCATCAGCATGTTGATCCAAATAGAGCACATTCAGCAGGTCACACCGGCTTGTTAGGTGCAGTGTATGGGCTTTTGACCTTGCCAATGCAATTACCGTCAACCAGTCCGTTTGGGGAATATGCTAAATATGGCGTGTGGTTGAAAACACATATCCCACACTGGCAAAGCTTCAGATGAGATCTTTTGGTACACTCATCTAATGCAACACTCATGTTTTACCAATTCGTTCGATCATTCCTGCATTTGTTTTTAGAAGAACTCTCCCTGCATACGTCCAACAATCTGATTTTGTTTTCCTTTTTGAGGGATCTGGATTTGTATGCAAGCACTGCACTCTTTTCTGTTCATCATGGTGTTGACTATTGTGGTTCTTTAGTTTTGTTCGTGCATGATAAACATCATCTTTGACCGCCTCACTGCAAAGGTGCACAATAATCATGTGACTGTGTGGACGACCATGTTTGTCTTCTGACTAAGGCTTTTTTCTAAATCGGAGACACCGATGTCTTCCAATCCCATCTTCTTCATAGTGGCAATCACTAACTCATTCGTGATTTCATCTTTTACTTCCGGGATGTCGCAGATGTGGAGGTTAGGATGATGCAAGTATTGTTCTTTTGTGTTGCCCTCTGTCACCCCCAGGGCTGTCCCTTCACGCCCTGGGGTGTCACCCCAGGCATCCCAGGGAGTGTCCCCTCCTTTACCCCCAGGGCTGTCCCTTCAAGCCCTGAGGTGTCACACCTGGCATTCCAGTGAGTCTTGCCCTCCTTCACCTCCAGGGCTGTCCCCTCAACCCTGGGGTGTCACACCAGGCATCCCAATGGAGTCACCCTTCTTCATGCCCTGGGGTTCGTCATGGCAGACCAGAAGATCTTATGCTGGGGTGCTTCTTCTGAGTCAATGCAAGAGGTGGTGCTTCTGAGTCAGTGCAGGTGGTGCTTCTGAGTCAGTGCAAGTGGTGCTTCTGAGTCAGTGCAGGAGGTGGTGCTTCTTCTGAGTCGGTCTGAGTCAGTGCAGGAAGTGGTGCTTCTTCTGAGTTGGTCTGAGTCAGTGCAGGAGGTGGTGCTTTTTCTGAGATGGTCTGAATCAGTGATGGAGGTGGTGCTTCTTCTGTGTTGGTCTGAGTCAGTGCAGGAGGTGGTGCTTCTTCTGTGTCGGTCTGAGTCAGTGCAGGAGGTGGTGCTTTTTCTGTGTCGGTCTGAGTCAGTGCAGGAGGTGGTGCTTCTTCTCAGTTGGTCTGAGTCAGCGCAGGAGGTGGTGCTACTTCTGAGTTGGTCTGAGTCAGTGCAGGAGGTGGTGCTTCTTCTGAGTTCAACTGAGTCTGTGCAGGAGATGGTGCTTCTAAGTCAGTGCAGGTGGTGCTTTTGAGTCAGTGCAGGTGGTGCTTCTTAGTCAGTGCAGGTGGTGCTTCTTCTGAGTTGGTCTGAGTCAGTGCAGGAGGTGGAGCTTCTTCTGAGTTGGTCTGAGTCAGTGCAGGAGGTGGTGCTTTTTCTGAGATGGTCTGAATCAGTGCAGGAGGTGGTGCTTCTTCTGAGTCGGTCTGAGTCAGTGCAGGAGGTGGTGCTTCTTCTGAGTCAGTGCAGGAGGTGGTGCTTCTTCTGCATCGGTCTGAGTTGCAACGTCCTAGGCCCATGTTGCTCCACATACATGATCCAGTCTGGTGCGCATGGTGTACCGTACACCTTCGGCATCTTTGATGGGGAAGGCTGAAAAGCAGATACTAGGTATATAGTAGAGAAGTCCCAAAAGTGGATCCCAAAGCTGCAGTAATTGACTTATAAGAATTACTTGACTTAAAAACATACGCAATAATAATAATAATCTTTATTGTTTCACAATGATCAATACAGAATTATGATAAGCATCATATACAAATACATTCTGTTCTATTTATGACATGCCGCTCTGCTGTCAATAGAATCATTCCTAATCTGATCACTCAGTGGTGTTCCTCTCTTTTGTTGTCCTTTGAAGTCTTGTTTGTATACTTGCCTAATGATGTTATCTCTTTGTAAACAGCAAACATGCCCAAACCATCAGTCTTCTGTGTCTGATGACATCTGTGATAGATTCAGGGTGTTCTCTCTGATCTTGATATTTTGTAGACTGTCGGCACTGGTAACACCTCTAATAGCCTGCAAGCAACACATCTCAAACACCTCAAGAGATTGAATCTCCTGTGATCGTAGCGTCCAAGCCTCCATATCATAGATTGCTATTGGCAGTATAAGGACTCCATGTAATCTGGCTTTCAGTCTTGTTGAGATGCTTTTGTTTGAAAATATATTTTTCTGAGTCTATCAAAGGCTGCTGATGCTAAGGCTGTTTGTCTACTAACATCTCTCTGTAGACAGTACTATGCTACCCAAGAAGCAGAACTCACTTAGAGTCTTGAGTTCTTTGCCTTCCAGAGTAATACGCTTCTCCGATGAAGTGATTACCTTGCATTTGGAGAAGTTGATTTTTATACAACATTTCCTACAGCCAGCTAATTCTTCAGTTGCGATTTGTAGCTTCTTAAACATGGTAGACATAATCATTGTGTCATCTGCATATCTGAAGTCAAAGGTGAGGTTGGTATCTAGCTTGAACTTCTTGCATAAGCTCTTCAGGTCTGCCATGACAAACTCCAGGAACAAACTGAACAAGATAGGTGATAACAAACAGCCCTGGGTCACTCCTATTTCCACTCTAAACCATTCTGTCAGTTGATCATTGATGATGCCTGCACATTCAACATTATCATACATAGCTTCAATTAGTGATGTAATCGTGGGATCCACCCAGTAAACCTCAACATCTTCCACAAAGCTCTTCTCCAGATAGTATCAAATGCAGCCTTGAAGTCCACAAAATTGAAATGCAGCAGGAAGGACCTGGTGTCTTATGCCTTTTCCGTGATCTGTCACACAATGAAGATAGCTACTGTCCCTGTGTTCTTCCTAAATCCAAACTGATGCTTTGATAGATGTGTGTCAATTTTGTCATCTAACCTCATGAGTATCATCTTGCAGAAGACCTTACCTGGGATGGATATCCGGAAAATTGCTTGGTAGTTTGACAGGTTAACTTGCACCCTTTTTTGTTTACTGGGTTGATCATACTTCTGCTCCAATCTGTCGGTAGCTTTGCCATGCTGTATTGCATATCTTCAGGAGCATCTCAGCCATCTCCTCTCTTCCCGCTTTCAAAGCTTCAGCCATAATGCGATCAGTACAGGCGCTTTTCTTGACTTCATTGCTTTGACAGCCTTCTGTACCTCCTCTAGTGAGAATGGTGGTCCAACCAGTCCTGGGATGTTATGTGGAATGTCGTCAAGTGCTTCCTCTGATCTTGGCCAGTTTGTGTTAAGATGTTTCTCAAAGTATGTTTCCCAACATTTCAACACATCATTTGGAGCTGTTGTTAGGTTTACGCACCATTCTATGCAGCCATGAGATGTTTCCATGGCTTGTTGCTGAGTTCTCGCACATTTTAAAACAAATTATGCAAGTTGTTTTTCTTTAAATCCTCCTTCATAACTTTTCCTCAAGTTGTTTTCTCTTGTGGGTTCTTATTGCTTTCTTCACTGGTCTGTTCTTATCTCTATGTTTCACGCATCTCTGAGGTATTCTCCAAATACCCTGTATGTGCCTTTCGCGTTTCCTCACACTCTCGCTAGAACTGATGGAAGATTGACGACCTGCTTTTTACCCCTGAATCTAACCAGATTCTCAGTGATTTCATATGTTGTCTCTTTGAAGTCTAGCCAGAGTTCCTCCACTGGTATATCACCAAGTTCCAATAGATGTTCAAAGGTTCCACCAATCTTCACATGGAATTCTTGCCTTGACTCTCTAGCACAAAGCTTATCCACATCATACTTCTTGACTACTTTCCTGTTTCATCTTGAAACACAGGGTTTGACGTCTATATTTACTATGAACAGGAAGTGATATGAGCCAAGTGCTGCTGATCTGTATGTCCTACAGTTCTTCAGCTAGCCTTTGAATTTCCTCTGGACAAGAATATAGTCAATTTGATTCATCTGGTGAAATTCATCACTCTCCTAATGTTGACATGTTGAAACACTGATTTGGCAATGAAGAGATAATTTATAGCACAACACAGCAGCTGTTGTTGTCTTCTGTCATTCGCACGGCCCAATCCAAACTTTCCAACAACTTCTGGCCATGAAGAATGTTGGTCGTCACCCACTTTTGCATTGAAATCTCCCTGAACCTGTAGTTGTTCGTCCTTTTGGACGGCACAGATCTTTAAGGTAGCTTGGGCAGCTAACGTGTCGATTTCTTAAATTTTTTCTCATAACATGCTAGGAAATATTGAACTAAACGTCGACACCACAAATAATCGCCACATTTCGCCAATCCATCCTTTAAAAAACTGTCCGTTTGGAAATCCCCCTGACTTCTTGGAAATGCTGACGATGTTTCCATTGTAACGACCGTGTGTGCTTCAATCTTTAAACCAGCTTTATTTTCTTTCAATGTGAATGCAGAACATATCATCTGGTTACTGTGATTCCAGTACACATTAATATTATATCTACCTAACTAAATCATGTCCTTAAACCAGCAAATGTCAGTGCTAACGTAGTTTATTGTGACCTGGTGACCCCACCACATAACGGTCCAATCAAAATGATCATAAACATGCCTTGCCATGTGTTTGTAAGATGGCTGGCATAACCTGATATCATAGATGACAACACATTACAAATACAGATTCAAGGGCCATTGTGGCAGCAAATTAATGAGACATGTCAATATTAGAAATGGCCGTTGTGTTTTGTCAACAATATGTAAAATGCCAGTGAAAATTGTCACATTTCAAGCATGATACACGTATCTATCGACATTTCTGTTATCACTAACATTCAGAAAACGTTACCTAATTCAGTTTTTTTTTAAGAACTACAACACTTACAATGCTGCAGTTTGGCATGTATATGCGTCTTACATGTAGGCAACATTACACGAATTTGAATTACGATTGGTGAAGGTTTGTGTCAAAAATACACTGCTACTTTAGGCTGTCATTCAACTTTTGCTTAATTTATTCATGGTGGTGTAGCAGATGTAATTTATTTATATTAATCAACATTTTCTGTCATATTTACACTGTCGTATTTATATGTATGTCATTTATTTCTTTGGGGATTTTCTCAAAATGATATAATTTGACATTTATGGCAACTTTTTTCACATGTACCAAAAAAAATGTTTAATCTTGTAACATAACCAGATAAATTGAAAACAATTTTTTTTATTAATCTGGAATATTATATAATATTTCAACTGCAATCTTTGAAGAAATGGTTAATTTATCTTAAAAACTTCTATTGAAACTACTAAATTCAATACAAGCATATAATAACCACCCCAGCTACCTTAACTGCAGCAGATCCAGGGAGTCTTGGTATTGTTCACCAGGGTAAGATGAGTCTGGTGCATATACCTGGATGATGTTTCGCACACCAGTTCTCTCACTAACCATCCTCAGAGAAACGGTCTCGTAAGAAAGTAGACCATTCACATACTCAGACAAGAGGTTTAGTGCCACACCTTGTCTGTGGATACCATCATCTCTTCCCAAGTGAAAGATCATGTATCTATTTTGCTGAAATGCCACATCCACATCACTAATCTCACTGACAGATTATGGACAGCAAGATCAAGCCTGTGAGCCACGCAGTGCACAAGCCTGTGAGCCATGCAGTGCACAAGCCTGTGAGCCATGCAGTGCACAAGCTTGTGAACTATGCAGTACACAAGCCTGTGAGCCATGCAGTGCACAAACCTGTAAGCCATGCAGTGCAAAAGCCTGTGAACCACGCAGTTCACAAGCCTGTGAACCATGCAGTGCACAAGCCTGTGAGCCACGCAGTGCACAAGCCTTTGAACCCTGCTTGTATTCACTCAGTGTCTCAGGCCTTGCCCTGCTTGTATTCACTCAGTGTCTCAGGCCTTGTCCTGCTAGTATTCACTCAGTGTCTCAAGCCTTGCCCTGCTTGTATTCACTCAAGTGTCTCAAGCCTTGCCCTGCTTGTATTTGCTCAGTGTCTCAAGCCTTGCCCTGCTTGTATTCACTCAGTGTCTCAGGCCTTGCCCTGCTTGTAGTCGCTCAGTGTCTCAGGCCTTGCCCTGCTTGTATTCGCTCAGTGTCTCAGGCCTTGCCCTGCTTGTATTCGCTCAGTGTCTCAAGCCTTGCCCTGCTTGTATTCACTCAGTGTCTCAAGCCTTGCCCTGCTTGTATTCACTCAGTGTCTCAAGCCTTGCCCTGCTTGTATTCACTCAGTGTCTCAAGCCTTGCCCTGCTTGTATTCACTCAGTGTCTCAAGCCTTGCCCTGCTTGTATTCACTCAGTGTCTCAAGCCTTGCCCTGCTTGTATTCACTCAGTGTCTCAAGCCTTGCCCTGCTTGTATTCACTCAGTGTCTCAAGCCTTGCCCTGCTTGTATTCACTCAGTGTCTCAAGCCTTGCCCTGCTTGTATTCACTCAGTGTCTCAAGCCTTGCCCTGCTTGTATTCACTCAGTGTCTCAAGCCTTGCCCTGCTTGTATTCACTCAGTGTCTCAAGCCTTGCCCTGCTTGTATTCACTCAGTGTCTCAAGCCTTGCCCTGCTTGTATTCACTCAGTGTCTCAAGCCTTGCCCTGCTTGTATTCACTCAGTGTCTCAAGCCTTGCCCTGCTTGTATTCACTCAGTGTCTCAAGCCTTGCCCTGCTTGTATTCACTCAGTGTCTCAAGCCTTGCCCTGCTTGTATTCACTCAGTGTCTCAAGCCTTGCCCTGCTTGTATTCACTCAGTGTCTCAAGCCTTGCCCTGCTTGTATTCACTCAGTGTCTCAAGCCTTGCCCTGCTTGTATTCACTCAGTGTCTCAAGCCTTGCCCTGCTTGTATTCACTCAGTGTCTCAAGCCTTGCCCTGCTTGTATTCACTCAGTGTGTCAAGCCTTGCCCGGCTTGTATTCACTCAGTGTATCAAGCCTTGCCCTGCTTGTATTCACTCAGTGTGTCAAGCCTTGCCCGGCTTGTATTCACTCAGTGTCTCAAATCATCTGGCACTTTTACAGATAAGAATTTGGATAAATCTTTAAAAAATGCTGGGAGGGCCACTTGGTCATGCCCTGAACATCATCCAGCCGGCCGTCATCCAGGCAGGGCCACTTGGTCATGCCCTGAGCCTCATCCAGCCAGCCGTCATCCAGGGAGGGCCACTTGGCCATGCCCTGAACATCATCCAGCTGGCCGTCATCCAGGGAGGGCCACTTGGTCATGCCCTGAGCCTCATCCAGCCGGCCGTCATCCAGGGAGAGCCACTTGGCCATGCCCTGAACGTCATCCAGCCAGCCGTCATCCAGGGAGGGCCACTTGGTCATGCCCTGAGCCTCATCCAGCCAGCCAGCCGTTATCCAGATTGATTGGATCTGGCAACACAGTGGTCATTGACCACCAGCTCTGACCAGTACTCTGAGAGCAGTTGTCTCTTGAAGATATCCAGCTGCCAAGCAATAAATGCCCTATGAAGAAGCAAAATCACAACCAGTAAACACAAATTGTCAGACTAATGCTGTAAATTATAATCTTTTTGTGTAATAGATATGAACTGCTGAGCCTTAAAATGAATTATCAGATTTTTTGCTTTGGGGAATGTTTGATTCAGACAAAAGATTCACTCCGTGTCATCTGGCACTTTTACAGATAAGAATTTGTATAAATTTTAAAAATGCGGGGAGGGCCACTTGGCCATGCCCTGAACGTCATCTAGCTGGCCGTCATCCAGGGAGGGCCACTTGGTCATGCCCTGAACGTCATCCAGCTGGCCGTCATCCAGGGAGGGCCACATGGTCATGCCCTGAGCCTCATCCAGCCGGCCGTCATCCAGGGAGGGCACTGTCAATGATAATCTTTTTGTGTAATAGATATGAACTGCTGAGCCTTAAAATGAATTATCAGATTTTTTGCTTTGGGGAATGTTTGATTCAGACAAAAGATTCATCCATCAGAAGAAGTTCATCTCGGGGGTCAGCTTGTCTCTTTCTCATCAGATACAGTATTGCAACATCATAAACTCTGGTGTTACATCAGAAATAGACTCCTTCAGTCCATTATTAATATAATTTTGAGATTTCCTATTTTCCTTCAGCATATCAATTTAATTTTGAATATTTTGATGGAGCCAAAAATTAAAACACATTTATGCTGTTAAAAGTAAACACAGACCATAAACATAATAGGAATTAACTACTTTTACTAATTATATACATGTCCACCTTCAATTCTAGTAACGAGAGTGGTGTCCTCCCGCAGAATATCAAGAACCATGTGCGTATCCACGGCTTCTCAGGTTGTGGACCTCCTCCGGTTTTTGTGTGTCTTGCCTCTTTCTCTCAAAGGGGCCCTTTTTATATCTGTCCTTTCTTCCAGACATTGGCCACTGACCATATTGAACACCCATTAACTGAGACTGCGGCGGCAGCCTCAGCCCACAGTGCCTTCTCTTTTTGCATAACTAAGATACAAAATTTGCCTTGAAGCGCATACGAGTGCTGTTGGTATAGTTGGAGACTTCCATGTCTGTGAAATTTGCTTTGCGCTCCTCCACAGTACTGTTTCCGAAAGAATCCATAATGATAACAGTTGTTAGGCAACAGGGATGCTGTGATTTCAAACCTAACGAGTTTCATAGTTTATTCAAATGTTGCATTGTTTCTGCTAATATCACACTGTATACATGTAATATATGCACAAGCGTACTTAAAAAAAACTACATTCAGACAATGTAAAAAATTTCCACTTTTTTGCTACAGTACTATTTCCTGCATGCCTACCTTTTACTGCAGTATACAGGGATTTACCATTTCAACCTATCAAGGTCAGTTCTGCGCTGACTACACACCAATCAAGATATAACATTCCACATCATGGTAACCCCACCAGACGGGTCACCATGTACTATTCCATCTGAGTGGTGTGTTCTTCACTCCTTCCCATGAAATGATTCATGCAAGTTATTTATATGTTTTAGATCCTGTTTTGGGAACCAAGTTTTCGTTGTAGGGCTAATTACTTCCTAGCACCTGAGTGTTTATGGGTTCAGCGTCGACTAAGAGACCCATTTGACACAATATGTCACTGCTGGCCAAGTAGTGTTGATCAGCTTGCCATACTAATTCCACAGTGATAACTTATATTGAACTATCTGTTTGGTTGTCCCTGCAAATAAACCCACTATAAGATCAGGTACCGTTTCACTCGGATTCTTATCAGCTCATTAGCTTGATTTTTCACTATTTAAAATAAATTTTGCTCGAAACCGAAATTTTTTTTCACAAAGAATAAATCGTAGAAACACTCCTAAAAATGCTTCTTATTAATGATGAGGTTATACTGCTTTTGTTCACAGCGCCTGTTTTACAGCACTGACATTGATAAATCGATGTGTGTGTGTGCTGTTTTATGCACGGGTTTTATGGCATTGCGAACGTCAAGGTTGTTTGCGAAACATTTGTTATTAAATTTTGACACAACCTCGGTTGAGGTTGTTTATTATCAGCCACTTTTTCTCAACTTTTTTTATTTATTTTGCCCAACTGTGCACACTTTGAAGCGTATGATGGAAAATTTTATCATTAGCCTATGTTGGATTTATAGAGCTTGTTATTGAAACATGTTGAAAACGCTCCTTAATTTTAACAATGGATTCTGTTTTATAATAGATTTTCGTTATGAACTCATTTTCTTTGTGAAATGGTCCCCAGATCTGATCAGATGTTTGTCACTTTAGGTTCTCTTCTCTNCGACACAGGCCATTTCTTGCCAGAGATCATGTGACATGAACACTGCTGAGTTAGGACACATGTATACTGTGGAATGAAGCATATTGGTAATAAGATGAAAACTTCTATGGCGTCTAAGTCATTGGATATTCGAGCTCACTAAACAAAAGGCAATCTTGAAATTCAATTCGATTCAATAACTTTATTCCGGAATATTACATCTATATAAAAGACTAGACTATGATGATTAAAGACTAGATATATGACATATTTTTCCAGTGATCACACAGTGGTGATGTGTATAATTCATCACTGTTCATAATACTTTGTAATATTGCATTACCCGAATTAGCTATACACGTCATAAAACTATACACATTTTTCCTGATCAACTTTTTGTAGGTGGGTAATCCCTGTGACACAAACATATAACTAGCGCTACAATTCCTCAGTTCATTGCACAACAATCTAAACACATTATTGTATGCTACACATAATTTTTTAGTTGATTCTGATTTATAATTATGCCATAACTGATATGTATATAACGAAGTACAGTACAATTTAAACAGAGTACATTTTACATCTTCAGTACACATATAGAATTTTTGAATCAAGGCATTACCCTGAGCATAAATTCTCTTACACTGCCTAGCCATATCATCATCTGTTATACTACCTAGCCATATCATCATCTGTCATACTGCCTAGCCATATCATCTGTTATACTGCCTAGCCATATCATCATCTGTTATACTGCCTAGCCATATCATCAT
>SDWI01001788.1:37950-70184 GCA_009193005.1 Lamellibrachia luymesi | reverse complement strand
GTGTGTGTGTGTGTGTAAGCATGCATGCATGCATACATTAGGTATGTTCGTATATATATTATTGCATACCGATTTAAACATTGGCACAGTGTTCTATTTTGATGCTCCTTACAAAAGCTGCTCGATTATGTATGTGTTCTAGTCTTATTGGCGTATTGCTAAAAATGGAAACTCCAATGATCGATTGATTGATTGGAACTGTATTCAAAACATTGGCAACAGTACGTATAAGACAAAAACAAGTTTAGCTATAATATAAATGAGAGTGTTTGTAATTCTGCTGCACTATACAAAACAAAAACATTTGTCACGTTTTTTGTGGCAGTGTCTTCGCTTGTATTATATATAAACATATATTTGGTTTTAGAGGAGCATTAAAATGCGTACATTCTAAGGCGCGTGAGTTGCGAACGATTTTTTAATAAACAACCCATTTTGTAACATGGATCCATTTTGTAATAAAATCAGGCCCATTTTGTCTGTGTTTTCTAAATATGGCCTGAACAGGGCGATGTTCGTGCTTAGGCATTCCACTATCTCCGGTGAAGCGTGAAATTGGTCTGTATCGACGACAGTGTACACGGAAAGCCAAGACACGACGAAAACCAAAAGAACACATAATAAAAACATTATATACAGGATACTCTCGTGATCGATATTGGCCTGTCACTGAAATTTAGAACCAGTGGCCTAGAGTCAGACTATTACAATTATACAACAATACTTAGTTATATGAACTTTAATACATTACATTACAACTATCACGGTATAAGATCACTGTCTGGATATGTTTTAATTCTGCTCCGTGACGTTATGTAACACTTTACTTAAATGTTCGTGCCTGTTCGTGCTCTACAAATAATATGTTTAATATAAACACTCTGGAGATTATTTCCATTTGCAACTAAACAATTGCAACTATTATGAATGTCAAAATATATAGCAGGTTAACTTTTATGTAACTAGTGTAGACATTTTGCTCAATAGCATGATAACTTCAGCCGCCAAGGCATACTATCGGCATATCGTCTAATGCCTGGCATAATGTCGGCATATCGTCTAATGCCTGAACATTTAACTTTATAGACCTCATATAATACTTACTACAGTAAGTTCGTTTAACTATCCAACTTTTCGTCCAATGGCTCCATTTACCATTCAACTTCCCTCCAAAATGATTAGTAGAGCTGAAGCACACGACTAGGGCATACCTCCACACGTCTATGTGGTTATGCATCAAACGGCGGCGTGCGAAGAATGTCAATTAAGTTATTTGTATAAAACTATTCTTCAATATGCGCTTACCCACCAAAATATAGCACACATACTAATTATAACCATAAGCATAACTTAAATAAATCAAATATAATCATTCAACATTTATATCAACTGCTAACTTAATCATGTACTCCACACGCACGCATCCACTCACGCACGCACGCAAACACAAATCAAGGGGTCATCTAAACAATCAAAATTAATAGTTATCTGAAACAAATAAAGGCCTCGTTTAGAAATGAACAAAATTAAATGGTCAACTAAAAAACCCAGACATTTCATCTTTTACGATATCCACTAATTTGTAATTTGTTCTAGTCATTCTATGCGTCCTCACTATCATCTTCATCATGTTCTTTTTCTCTGTCACCATCGTATTATTCTTCATCTTCGTCGTCGTCCTTTTTATCATATTTANAATATATAAGCCCCTGAAAATATAACAAAATTTGCCTCATGTTATTACAAAATGGGACTGAGTATATTACAAAATGGGTCGTAACACGCGTGACATCTACGGAGAAATCATTGCGCCTAGCTATTATTGAATGTTTACGGATCTGAACAGAGTCTAAACAGTGGATTCGGACTGGATGCTGTGGTATATAAGAACATTATTATCTTTACCATTTAATAATATATACGTCACCAAAAACGTAATCAGCTCCACTTCTTATTTCTTATTGCGTCATTTTCGGACTCAAATATTCACATTACTGAACAATGGCACATAAGCTTTTGTATTATCCCTCTCCGTTAAAGTTCGATTTTGTGCAAATGTGCCATTATGTTTATTAAGTAGCCTAAGTATGGCATGTTGTTAACAATGGTAACGCCTACAAATGATACCAGTCTCGTCTTCTGCTGCAGCGTCTCCGCTTGTCTGGCCTGCAGAAAGAATGGTGGCGTTCTCGTGTTTATTAAATGCATTCGCGACACGTCGCCCCAAACCTACGCAGCGAGGAACTGCTCATAGCGGCTTCGACCAATCAGTTCCGGTGTCGTTGCTCACACTTAGTGGAGCCGGCAAGCCATATGAAATGTAAGTCGGACCAAAGTCAAATAATCTGATCCTACACGTCACAGAACGACCACGACGTCGAAGATAAACCAATATGACATTATAACTAACGGGAAGTGAATGGATTCTTCACGTTGTAGGCATTTTGCAATGTGTGTTCTATTAAAATTTCTTTCTGACGACTGTTGCTGTAGTAAATCGTATCAAACCGGTCACGTTTCACAAAGTCCCGGGATGTTTATAAGCGGTTATGCAACAACTTGTTAAGAAGTAGCGTGAAACGTGAGACATTGACTGAAAACATAGCCGAGATCCGCAGCGAATGTCGAAGCGGCGATGCGAAACCAAAAGGCCACTAGCGAGACGACACCCTTATTGCGAAGAAAGACGGTTATGACGACCGCAGCGGTATGCCTGAACGACGGCAGAGCCTGTCCCTGATATTATGGGTCAGCTTGAATACGCCATTGCTGGGAAACGACGCTGCCAAATGGCAGAATATCGATTCTTTACTCTTTAGTTATGAAGAGTAATCATTTTTATGAATTTATTCATTATTATGAAAACATCTCAATATGAATTTTATTCGTTAAAGTAAAATGCTGTTTAATGCTGACGTAAGCCACTAAGGCCGTTGCTCACGAATATCAGAATTGCGTCAATGTATGGGGATTATCAATACATTGTCGAAATTGCAAATTTTAATATTTATAATACGTATTGGAAATTTACTGATTAATAGTGTATATGGTGCAACGGAGACATTTGCATCATGGTTTGAGATGGTGCTCAAGCGTTGTGTGCTCGAAGTGACATTTCATATCAACGGCTTTGACCTGATCTATGCAAATATTTGGAACACTTCGTTCACTGACCTATATAAAAAACAATGGTTGCGTCGATTTCCCAAAGAGAGGTTTGTATGCAAATATGATCGCGAACTGGCATGCGATTGGATTATATGAATAGCTTTTGGCCTGGCGACTATGCACAGTTTATGAATTCGTTGACGGTGGAGCGCCACCGGCAGCAGCAGTTTCGCAAAAAAAAATATAAAAAATTGCGAAGCAAACAAAAGTAACAAAGTAAAACGTCGCGTTACTTTATATTAAACAACTTCGTTACTAGTAAAAGTATTTAGTCAAAATTCTACTTCGCTACATGCCAATTACATGAAATAACTACTCAAGTATTGTAAGGAAGTTCTTTTACTTCGTTACATGCCAACCCTGACTAGTGTCATGTGTCACCTCAGAAACAAGGAGTATAAAAAGAGACTGGATACACATCTCGGTGAACAGATCAGGTTGAAAGTAGCGTGGACACAGAAGGTCGTAGGTATAGCCTAGTGTGGCCGCCCGAATATCAGGCGAAGGACACGTGTGAGTCAACCATAACTTTGAGCGAGGAGGTAGAAGTGTCTACGCTGTCGAAGCGGCGAGACGATGCCAAAATGCCACTAGCGAGACGACACACCTGTTGCGAAGACAGACGGTCGCGAGAACCGTAGCGGAACGCCTGAACGACGGCAGTGCGCAGAATCGTCTCTGCACTACGTTCGCTGCACGACGGTCGGAGCCGTATACTAGAACGACGGCAGACAACAGAACCGTCTCTGCGCTACGTTCGCGGCACGACGGCCAGAGCCGTATACTAGAACGACGGCAGACAACAGAACCGTCTCTGCGCTACGTTCGCGGCACGACGGCAGACAACAGAACTGTCTCTGCGCTACGTTCGCGGCACGACGGCCGGAGCCGTATACTAGAACGATGGCAGACAACAGAACCGTCTCTGCGGTGCGTTCGCGGCACGACGGCAGACAACAGAACCGTCTCTGCGCTACGTTCGCGGCCCGACGGCCGGAGCCGTATACTAGAACGACGGCAGACAACAGAACCGTCTCTGCGCTACGTTCGCCGCACGACAGCCGGAGCCGTATACTAGAACGACGGCAGACAACAGAACCGTCTCTGCGCTACGTTCGCCGCACGACGGTCGGAGCCGTATACTAGAACGACGGCAGACAACAGAACCGTCTCTGCGCTACGTTCGCTGCACGACGGCTCCAGCGGTAATGTTTAACGGACCGACTCACACCACGAACTGTGCCGACATGGTGAAATAAGGATCCCCTCATGTTGTAAGCGGGAATATCTTCAATATACGTTCTTTAAGTGTTCCATAAAAAAACAAAAGTAAGTGTGTGTCACTGCAACATAGTTTAGCGTAGTTTGTAATACGAACTTGCGCTGCAGCTCTTAGCTATATGGAAGAATAAAAGTATTATTAAAAGGATTTGGTGTGTGGGCTTTATAAGCAATAAATGTTCTCTAAAGGCTTGTGAGCTCGAAGAAGGTTCCCTCAAGGTTTTGAAAAAACGTTCGGACAAAAACTTCCCTTCCCAGAATGTTCCCTCAAACGTTTTCATAATCAGCCAAGAATGTTCTGAACATTTTCTACGCATGTTAAATGGTTTGCTGGGCATCTCCTTGACCAAGGGTGGTTACTGAATATATCTTCTCCATGTAGCCTACCTTCCAATATTCTGCATAGTGCATCTGGTATATGACTTCATAGGTCTAAGCTTCCCATTGAAGTGCCTGATGTCCTCTTAGTGTGGAATTCTGGGAGTTACTCACGATATTTTTTGGCAGAAGGTTTCTCTAACTTCCACCACAATAGGGGCATTGGCAGTACCGTGCAGGTTGTCACCTTGAGTTGCATTGTCGATTTTTCTCCTGCAGAATGCTGCAACTGAGAGTTCAAAGAATTGTAAATGTTTTGCATTGTGTCTGTCAATGAGAAGTTACCTCTTCCCATGACCTAATCATTCTAACCACGCAATGTCCCTCTTGAAATTGTTTGTTACCAACATTCTCGATGTGACTTTAACGGTTGCCTTCCTCGTATGTCTAGCTTTCTTTTTGTTAAATATGTTATCCATTGACAGGGACAGTTTATTACTGAGGACTTTGCGACCCACTTTGTTCGCATTTCTGTTTTAATGTGGGAATTGCTGGCTGGATCGAACTAAGAACTTTCTTGGCAGCCTATATATAAGACATCGCTGTGGTACAGGGAGTAAGGCCTTTGGCCTATCTGGCCTCATCTTGATGTCACGTTGTTCTACGGTCATGATACATGATATACACAATGATTTATAAAATGAATTATTGAATAAAATTACATAAATGATTAATTACATCAAATCATATTCATATTCACAATGTCGTGCTTATTTCTATGGCGTACTTGTGTTGCCCTGTAGTTACAGTCTTTCTGGGTCTCCCTTCTATTCGGTATGCCCGTGATCATTGCTCACTTGTAGCCCTTTGTGCTACTGTCAGAACACGGTTCCCCACCACACCTGATGAATGAAATATATAAACGCATGTGTACCTTTCCGAACGTATAAATTGGGATACCGAGCATATGCACTACATTAATGCAATTCAATTTAACAAGATTTAACAAGATTTGCCATCCAAGCCAAAGGCCCAGATGGCAAGTGGACAAGGAAGCCATTGGCTTATCGAGAGTCCAACAATGTTCATCTACTTATAGCCCGCCCTCCTGAGATATGTGTCAACCTTGTTTTTAAACATATTCACGCTGCTAGCAGTTACACAATCTGTAGACAATTTGTTCCATTCATTTATTGTACTCTGTGAGAACGAGTGCTTCCTGATGTCCAATCTACATTGATCCTTTACTAATTTTACCTCATGTCCTCTAGTTCTGCTATCCTTCTTGAGTGAGAAAAACATATTTCTATCAATATTTTCATACCCATTCAATATCTTAAAATCTTCAATCTGATCTCCTCTTAACCTCCTTGTCTCTATAGTTGTTAAACCACATTCGTTCAGGCGTTCTTCATAACTAAGGTCTCTCAGTTCTGGAATCATTTTAGTTGCTCTCCTTTGTATGCGTTCAAGCGTATCTATATCCTTCTTACGATATGGTCTCCATGCTTGTATACAGTATTCTAAATGAGGTCTAACTATTGCTTTATAAAGAGGTATAATTAACTTTTTTCCCTTGTATGTTATGTTTCTTCTAATCAATCCAAGAATTTGATTACCCTTTGAAGCTGCAATACCACACTGCTCTGAAACTTTCATATCAGCGCTTATTGTAACTCCTAAGTCCTTTTCTTTTACAGTAGTACCCAGAACAGTATCTCCCATTTTATAGTTTACATTCAAGTTCCTATGTCCTGTGTGTAGGCATTTACATTTCCCAAAATGTTTTGTGTCGTCCGCAAATTTCAGTACGTTACTTGTTATACTGTCGTCCAAGTCATTGATATAAATTAAGAATAATATAGGTCCTAATACTGATCCTTGAGGTACCCCACTCAAAACCGATTTCCAATTTGAAACTTCTCCATCTACTACAACTCGTTGTCTTCTGTCAGTCAGCCATTGTTCTATCCAGTCAGTTATGCTATCCCCGATACCATGGGCTTTTAATTTAAGTAGTAATCTTTGATGTGGCACTTTGTCAAAAGCTTAAAGTTCATAAGTTCATGTATAGAAACACCTTGGAAATAACTCATATGAATTTGTTTAAGTACACCTACGTCGTAGCGAACTAAAACTAATTATTAAGATAAAGCCGATGCGATACTAGACAACCAAGCCTCATAAGTCGAACGCCCCCATGACGGCGAGAAAATGTTTCGCTCCGTTCGTGAAATATCGCGAAAACCAGCAGCCAAGCTGACGATCCACGACGATGCCGGAAGCGTTATTTGCAATGCAGCCGAAGTGAACGCTCGAATCACTGAACACTTCGGCCGCCAGTTTAGCGACCCAGCCTTGGAAGGTTTACCGACATTCGTAGGGAGATCGTCACGACTTCCAGAACCGATTACCGATGACGAAGTAAAGCGGGCGATCGGCAAATTGAACAGTAGCCGAGCCAGCGGTCACGACGTTTTATCCGCCGAACGAATGAAGTGTACGGTTGGCCTTCTAGCATGCTCGATCGCCAGCATCTACAATGACGCTCTGGAATGCCAATTAAGTACCACTAGAGCTCTGCGAAGGTGTCCTGATACTACTGCAGTAACCGGGCAAGCCAATTGGTTCAACTGACGAGTAAACGTCTGATTGTCTTTCTATCGGTACTCCGGAAGACTTTATCATTCGTCGCCCTGACGAGGATTGCGCGAAATGTCAACGATTACCTATCGCCGTTCCAATCGCGATTCCGACGCGTGCGCAGCACGGCGGACGTAATCTTCGGGTAGCATTGGCTGCGTGCGAAATCGCAGCGTCAGTGCGTATCGGTCGAGTGTCTCGGCATCGACTTGAGTCTCGCTTTCGAAACCACCCGCGACAAGTTGATCTACGTACTCTCGACTTTCCTCGACGAGTCGGAACTGCGGATGAATCGCCTTCTTCTTGTTGACACGTCGCTCAAACCACGCCTGTCATCAGGTGATTGTCACGCATTCGCAACATCCACAGGCACGCCGCAAGGTGACAGCCTTAGTCCAGTACTCTTCATCGTCTACCTGGAAGCGGCACTTCACGACCTGCGATCGCGTGTTCCGACACGCCCTCCGGTCAGTGCCAACCTTCCACTTGATGTCGAGTACGCTTACAACACCGATTCCATCAGTTCGTCGCGTTCGTACCTTGACGATGTCGAGTGTATCGCGTCAGCATGCTTGGCTGGTTGGTCATTGACCATCAACACGACCAAAACCGAAAAAAAAACATTGTTTGCCGGCCAGCTGACCGCGTCGACAAGGAATGGCGGATGACACGCAAGCTTGGTTCGCTCCTCGGTGATGCTGAAGACGTCGCTCGCCTCAAACAGCTAGCAAACGTCGCCTTCCGGAAGTTATGGACAGTTTAGCTGAGGCGATCGCTGGTCAGCCTGCAACTGCTGAACAGCCTGCAATTTACGACTGCGCCAGATCGCCGGCACCCACTGGCCACGTCGCATTTCAAACGTACCGCTGGTGTTGATGCCGCCCAATTAGCGAAGCCGTCCTGACAGCTCGATCAGCTGTTCAACACTTTTGCAAATCTTTTGCTTCATCATTGCACTTACCTGTAATTTTACTATACATAGGTTTATTTATATGTATGTATGTATGTATGTATGTATGTATGTATGTATGTATGTATGTGTACATACTAGCATTTTGTTTCCTAATTTTACTTTTTACTTTTTATTTATTTCTCTGAAAAGCATCTTTATGTTTATTAGAAGTTTGCCGATTTAGTAATCACCCGTGAACGGGACACTAGTCCCGGATTTGACGGTGAATAAATAAAGTATATTATTATTATTATGGCGTCTGTTCGGGCACGTGGTTTGTATGTCGCCTGACGCACCCGTCCAACTCGCGATTGACAATTACTTTGTCAACTCAGACTCCACGTCGTTCAGAGGTCGACCGCGGACGACGCTAGCGACGGCATTGGGTGCGGATCTGCGACACATCGGACGTCAGTTACGTTTCCCCGCCGACGTCGAAGCTTTGCGCACACTCGACGTGAACAGTGGCGAGAGTTGACACGGAACCTCACGACCTGACTGTCTATAAACAAAGACAACAGCGATGACTGTTTAATGACTATTTTTTAATGACACGGACCTTTTATAATTTATTGAATTAATTACTTATATGTTTAATTAATCATCTATTTAATTATTTATTACTTTTGTGTGATTTTATAGTTGCTAATTAATTTTTTTTAGTGTCATTTCAAATTAATTGTGCTAAAATCCAAACCTACCTAGTATCAACTGCGACATGCTAGCTCGTATGTGCAATTTTTTATGTAGTTTTTTATGAAATCATCAGACAAACTATTAAAATACGTTCAAGTTCAAGTTCAAGCATTAAGTGAAATGAAAATCGAAATGCTGAATAATTACGATTTTTTTCTAAATTTTGTAACTTTGTCTTGATCGGCGAGAGGACTGAAGTCACGCCCATGATCGGCATTGACTAGCACGGTGTTTACCATTTTGGATGTCCACTATTTTTATCCTTACCAGATCAAACGACTGAAGTCAATTATTTCGATGATTTGAACACAAATTATATGCTATGGTTTTCCCACTAACGGTGTATTGCTGCTATAGCAGCAGCACACCGTTATAGCAGCAGTACACCGTTATAGCAGCAGTACACCGTTATAGCAGCAGTACACCGTTATAGCAGCAGTACACCGTTATAGCAGCAGTACACCGTTATATCAGCAGTACACCGTTATAGCAGCAGTACACCGTTATAGCAGCAGTACACCGTTATTGTGCACTGTTATTTTCACGCGCTCGGTATCGTGTATAGGCCCAATTATTGTAGCTATAATATATTTATGTTATTAATAAATTTATGATCATGTAAAACATTTTCCGCTTGGTGTATCAGCGCATGCGCGTATCTTGAACATGAGCGTTGCTAGTCGTATATATATATATATATATATATATATATATATATATATGTTTGACAGCGGAATGATTTTAGGCCGACACCGGCCTTAACTTGCCTCGATTGTCTAGGTTTCCCGTTGTAGCGCCACCGTTTGTCGCACATATCTTCGACTGGATGCAGAGTGGGGTTTTCATTTTGACAGAAATTATGTATGCGCTCATATTCATAATTAGCTAATTACGATGTCATCCGGGCATTTGACTAATTCATAAAATAAGAGTTAGCGTTTATCAGTTTGTAAGGATCGACCCTTATCTAATCGTTGTTGGGCGCGTGCGCGAGAGTCGATTCTCGCAAAGTTCGAAATTTGCTCGCCAGTTCGAGATTTATGACTGAATTTGTAGTCACTCGACCAGTGGGTACATGGAGTACTACAGAAGTGTAGTCAACACATTGTTCACCAGAATCGAAGCGATTTTAATCATGTACATCAGACGGCCACATACATAGTAGCAATAATACCGTTATTACATTCAAACTGATAAGTTCAGGCGTAGTTTTCATAGTGTTTAGCCTAAGAACGTGTGTTAAATTATAAATGCTAACTGTGTGACATCAACGCAACGCAATCATCCACGATGACAATGACAAGAACAGTGACGATATATATCACCGTAAACCGTAAAGAAAAGTAGTAAATGTAAACGTCACTTAAAATGTATATAGACTCTTAAAGTCTAGAAGATTTTACAAGTAAATTCTCACCGGAAATTTTGAAATCTAATGTTAAAGCAGATATGGCCCGCCAGGACCATCCTTACTGAAAATTTGGATGCCTAAAATTCGGCATGACAGTGTGAATTTAAAATAGTCTTGCCCGCCCTTTGGAAACGCTCCTCCGGGGTAGTTATATACTCTCCGTTTCACAAATTCAGACGCCGTCACTAGAGGCGCTGTGATTGCTTAAATACCCAATACGCTTTACCATTGGTCAACTTGTTAAATCCACGCACCGTCTCAACTGCTGGACAACAACATCTGCCAGCACGTCATTGCCCAGTTTGCAACTTAAACTTTTGAACTCTTGGAGCTGGGCCAAATCCAGGGTTCCTAGGGTCCCTCTCAGATCCGTAATTACGTTGACCTCCGAGGTCAGAGCAATTTAGCAAATGTCAGGATTAAAGGGCGGCACCCGTCCTCCACAAGGACGGATTGAAGCGTCCAAACACAATCATCAATATTTTGCTCCATATGGATTTTGTTAATATCCACTTGGGTGGTTTAACTACAAGCTTTCCGAAACCTGCTTTTCTGTTGATAACCTATCGATTAATGACTTAATAACATTAGTTATTAAAAACTAATTAAATTAAACTGGTATATACTTTACAAGTTGATACGATGCAATTCGAATTAACTTTAAACTTGTTTATTATGTTGACACAACTGTCCGATTGAAAAGTTAAATCAAGCAAAAACATTTTTAGTATAGCATCTCGATAATGACGCTGATCGACAGTGGGTGCCCAGCAGGCACACCGACGTCGTTTCGACGTCGAAAATAGGTTGAAATAAAGTCGCGACGTCGGACAACATATACGCAACGTCTATGCAACGTCGATCAATCCCCGTCGTACCGACGTCGAAGTTTGTCGTTGTTTGGACGTCGAATGTAGGTCGGTAAGCAACGTACATAAATGGACAACACGCCACGTCGATGTAACGTCGATCCACCTCCGTTGTAACAACGCCGAAGTTTGACGTTGTTAGCACGTCGAATTTAGGTCGGTACACAACGTATGTAACTGGACAACATACACGAACGTCAATGTAACGTCGATTAACCTCCGTCGTAACAACGTCAAAGTTTGGCGTTGATTCGACGTCGAATTTAGGTCGGTACGCAATGCACATTAGTGGACAACATACACACATAATTATAACGTCGTCAATAATTATAACGTCGATCAACCTTCGTCGTAACAACGTCGAAGTTTGATGTGGTTAAGACGTCGAATTTAGGTAGGTAAAGACGAAAGTTTCTACGATCATTATTTGAACAGCAACGCACAGCATGCTTCCAGTGACTGGATTTGTGATCGCACAACTTTGCCTGTTTGATTCAAACAAACAACCAATTTAGGTTGCAAGCACTTGCCGACAACTGCCCGCTTCCCAGCCGCAGATGGCCCGCACTCGCGGGAAGTCATTTATCAGTGCTCGGACCGAGCCTTATGATTTATTACTTGTATTAAATTTCGAATATCATGCAAGGGAATTTTTCCCGCGCGGTAATGCACCACGCGGGAAGCGAAATAAAATGAAAAGAAACTCAAATTCGTATGATCCATGTGTAGTTACTCTCACAAAAAAATAACAAACAATGACAACATTTTCTTTTTGTAAGCTCCATATGTTTACAATATTCACTGACAATTATCATTATTTTTTTTACTGCGATTCTACTCCATACCGCCATATTCGAAGTCAACGAAGACGGAGCTCTTTTTACAGTTATAATTTATAAACGATTGACGCGCCGCAAGACAAGGTACATCTATAGAAATTCCTTTGTGAATCTTTGGCTGTATTTTTTATTATCCAATACATTGATTTTGAGCATTATGCAAATTACTTTTGTTCGCAAAGCATACGAAAGTAGATCTTTGCACATCGTAATTTTAGGCGCCAAACTCGAAGGTCGTGAACTGTCTTGGACTTAGACTTNCTTCGGGAAGCGCCCAATTCCGTGGGCCGTGGCTACTTGGTATTGACTATTGTGTCTTGCTCTCTCAGCCATTTTAGAGTACCTGGTAGTCATATTTAGGCAGTGTTGCATTGTGGTGGTGTATAGTGTAGGGACTGGCATTGTTTGAGATTAAAGAAACAAATTAAGTGAGAAGTAATTAATATTCGTTATTTGTTTAGCACATGCAGACGACTGACACCAACGATTTTTCATCTGTGTAGACAATGTATAAACTGAATTTACTAAATTAACTAAATTTAATTAATTAGTTTTTTTTTACCAGAAAGCTTCTTCGGTGATTTATGTTTCCAACTAGAAACTACCAGGATATCACATAATATCATATAATACAACTTACGTATATGCATTCCCTTTCAGCTAGTGTTATGAAGTCAGTGAACGGCAGCACCGAGTCTGATGTAAACACAGCAAGACCACGGCCACGCAGCCGGACTCTCTTCTCGGCAGATTCACGAAGCCGAGCGAGAGTCGAATAAGCGAAACTAGCCGGGCACGGACCGCAGTGACAATGCATCCGTCATTACAAAGATAAAGAGTCCCTAGGAAAAACAATAATTGTGCAGTTTCGGTGTATTAGTGAGAGCAGAAATTGTGTGAATGAGTGAGTGTAAGTGTAAATGTTTTTGTGCACAGTAGCCTCTGAGCTTTGAAATGATGCCATTTGTCAGTTGGCATACCTGTTGCGTAAGATATATATACTCATATTTTGGAAACCGGGGAATTTCATTGCAGAAATGTAGGGGTGTTATGCGTTGAAGCAATTTATTCAAAAAGGAGGTATGTCATTTTCACGAATTCACACACCAGGTGTCTTACTGGTTCTGCCATGTGCTGTGAAATAATAAAAAAATTGTAGGATAATTTTTTAATGTAGGCGCAAGAATGTTATAATGGTCGTCTATTGGAAAAGTGACTGTGGTCCGTGCCCAACCTTTAACTTGCCGATACAATAGGCCACTCACACTCACTAGATGGCGTACTCGTTTTTCTCTGCACAGTACATGACTTATTCTTCTTCCTTATGCTGTGCATTATTCTACGAATTAATATGTCGCTCAGTCTGATTCATAATGTCATGCATTTGATAACTTGCACAACTATTAAAATGAACTGAGAGGAAATGAGCTAATGTTATGCCACATATTTATTCATATCTGTCAATACCGCCCTCTACCAGGTTATTGCTGTACTAAAGTTCATTGCGTCGGCGGCCGGAAATGCCACAAGGATTGGCTCCGTCGTCGCATCGTCAGTGGATGACGGCTTGTTGATTTCGTTGTTTGCACTGTAAATTGTATGTTTATTTAGCCCACGTGTCAACTGATGCTGCATCTCGTTAGCCGAGGGCCGTACGCGTTTTACAGTGGTTACTTGTATCGTTTAAATTGTGTAATATTTATATAGTATTGCGACAAATGGAGCAGGAAACATCAAATTTTCACTCGTCGTCACAATCGGGTGTCGGCAGCAGTCGACGCTCCCGCTCGCCGACAGGTGTCAGGATGGCAGTGTGTTCCAGATGTTGTGTTTTCTTACTGTTAGTCTGCATGTGTGAGTTTCGTGTATTAGAAGCCGCAGACGCAAGTAGAACTTTAATGTCTCACCCAAAGCACTCCAATGAAGACTCGTCACAAGAAAAGGACGTCGGGGCACTACAACCCCTACATGCCGTGCTGCCGGGCGAGAAGAGCGTTCACAGTGAAACAGCACGGGTTGGTATTAACTAGTGTATGTTAAGTAACGTTGAGTAAACGTATGCATTCATTGTCATCTGTTTACTTAAAAGTAATATAATATGCATTGGAACCGGGTGTCTCACTCGTCGAAGTCCAACACTAGCTAATAATCGCCTTAGACGCCTAACGATTCACCCTAACTGTAAATGTAACCTAACCTGAAAAATTGCCAACTTTTAGCAACCCAAAATCATATTGACATGGGTGTGGTAGCTCGCCGGTTTGAGCACCAGACTGTCAATTGAGAGGACTGTGGTTTGAATCTACTGAAGTATTGCCGTTTTGAAACGTGGGAAATGTCATTCACCCCACATCGCCTGTGTCTTTTGGAAGAGACAATACAAGCCGTTGGTCCCTTCTACCTGGTGTCTATGCCAGGGGAAGTAAAGGGGATAAATGTGTAACCTGTGTGTAACATGTCATGGACTTGCGTAACAACACCTTCAGCAAGTTGAAGGTGGTCGTTAACTAGAAGAAAAAGAAATGTTGTGCATGCAGCAGCAAGGTTTCCTTTCTAAGCACGTACTTGTTATAAGGCACATGCACCAGTGTTCGGTGAAATAGTACAACAATATTTTTGTTGTTGTAAAATTACAGCTTTGAAAATAAATATGTAGTTCTGTGATTAAGCACCAGTTGGTGTATTGATCAATTAAACAAATATTGGGTCTACCCAAATTTAAATTGTCTGCAGAACTATGCATTCCGATAATTGATAACTGACCAGATTTTTACTGTAACCTACCTGGTATCTTACTATTTCAGGTTTACAACATTTAGTGAAATAATAAAAACATTGTTAAAACGGGTACTACCACTGCGAGTCTTGGCATTGTAAATCTGCCATGCACACGAAAGATATATTTTATAAACCATGAATGTTCAGTTGTAATATTCAATCTCCATGGTTGCTTGCCCAACACCAAGATGCAATTAATTTTTGAAATTGAACTGTGGATTGTTGATATTGTTATAATATATGAATCTAGAATGCTAAAATGTCTATTATTTGGAAATAAAAATGTTTTTATTATGAATATTTATTGGTTTTCTTTGTCATTTCAGCCTGCCTTGAAGAAAATGGCTGAAATGGCAGCAAGAGACCCCTATGGACACCTGGTGGTCAAAGAGTCAAAGTTCACCGACATAAAGTTTATTCATGCTTTTGTAGCATCACTCTCTGTGATCATTGTATCTGAGATTGGCGACAAGACCTTCTTTATAGCTGCAATCATGGCAATGAGACACTCGCGCATCACAGTTTTTGCAGGCGCAATTGGGGCCTTAGCCACAATGACTGTACTTTCAGGTGAGCATACTCTTTTAAGCTGTACAAATGTTTATTTAGTACCTCGTAATCATACAAACATTTCTTAAACAATATTTTTCATTTGGTTCCAATATTTATCTGTAGTGAATTTTTATTTGCATATTTTTCTACTTCAGATTCAAACTTCAATTTCACAGCTGTCAGACACAAAGTGCTCCTTAAATGTAATGCTTTTGTCTGTGGTTTGGATCATTAAGGAATTTATAGTTTCTCTTGCATTGCCTAAATCATTACAAGCATTGACTGTGTTGGTATAAATCATAGTTCATCTGAATTCCTGTATTTGTTCAGGAAAGTCCTTAAAAAGTTAAAACATTCCTGTTCTATCAAGAGCATTGTTGAACAATCAACATTTAAAATAAAAAAATATGTTTTACCTTAAGAAGAATTATATCATATTTTTCTTCTTTCCAAAGTTACTTTTTATTTAACTTAACATTTTAGGTAGATTGATTGCATTTAGTTACGTTAGTTACATTTAGTTTAATAAATTTCCTTTTAAGGAAGCTGTGCTGTATAAAATAAATTTATAGTTATTTATTATATTATAATACTTATTTATATGTAACCAAGTTCATTAACTCCACGGTCACTCATTCCAACCTGTCGGCTGCATGAAACTCAATTCTAATTTGTTTGAATAACTTTGTCCTCTTCTTTGCTGCAGCCATGTTAGGCTTTGCTACAACCGTCATTCCAAGATGGTTTACGTACTACGTGTCAACAGCTCTCTTCTTTCTCTTTGGCCTAAAAATGTTGAAAGAAGGTAAGTCACATGCTTGCTAATGTTTACGCTTAGTTTTGCCTGCAAAACGTATTGGTGAAGGCGTTCATCAAGTTCAGAGAATAATATAATATTGATTATCTTTTAATCATAACAATAATTCTAAAGTTTATTCACTACTATGACGTTTCAACTGCTGGTTGCCGTTTTAGGGAACTGAATTCTGGTGCAACGTGTGCTCGCCTGATGGTATGGCAAGCAAATTGTCCCACACAATAATGAATGGGGATGAGAGGGTTACCAATTCTTATGTTGCGTATATCATATGTTTGTAACGTACCATAATATGCAGAAATTAAATAAGGCTGCCTTAAAAATATGTGTAATTTTTTTGGCATTGAGTAAATCTATGGTTGCTTTGTTTATGTACTGTTATTTTGATATGGAGTTGACAATTGGAATTGGTAAAAAAAATAGGTGAATTGGTGTGTATTTGTAATTGATATATTGTAATTCACCCCAAGTCTGGATAGTACTTTATTCATGTTACGTGTTGCTAGAGGGATAGCTTTGACTGACCATGTTATATGACCACGCCAGGTTATGACATGTCACCAGACGAGGGTCAGGAGGAACTAGAGGAGGTGCAGGCTGACCTGAGGAAGCAGGACGAAGAGGTAAGACTACAACATTGTTGTGTGTAAATGGCGGTGTTCACTTTACTATATTCCAGACTCCAGTCCAGTTTACACGAGTGGTTTATGCCCCAATAAGTTGGGTGACACTCTGCCTCGTGACAATACAATTATAATGTACAGCTAAATTATGTGTGTGTCTAGATGAGATAAAATGATAATGAGATGAAAGGTCATGACACATGCATCTGCTTTTTGGTTGCTGATGGGCCACTGGTTAAGTTGCTGATGGGCCACTGGTTAAGTTACTACATTGGCGGGTGTTCGTGTACCCCAATTTGTATTTGACTTTTTCCAGAAGCCTGTATTTTATTTCATGTTCATACTTGGTGTGTTTGGTCAAATACACACAAAATATTATTTAGTCACTAGTTTTTATTATTAACTAACTAACTAATGCGAGAGCAAGCAATATTTTGCCAGTAGCAAGTGAATTTAACTCCTTTGGCATTGACAACATTACAAATAGGTAGACTCGAAATGGTTTACAATCCTTGATTTTAACGTAGTTTCAACATAATAAAAATTTTGGAAAATATGTTTGCATGTATCGTCTCTATATATCATGATTCTTACATTATGGGAAAAGTGTCGCGATTGATCGATGAATCACCTAATTACAACCATGAACTTTGATGAGCGCTTGTGTCGCCAGGGAGAGAAGCAAGATGTGGAGACTGGCGTTATCCGCACCCCGCAGAGACGTATCCTCTACTCCCTCTTTTCCCGTATCTTCATCCAGTCATTCACCCTGACCTTCCTGGCGGAGTGGGGAGACCGCTCCCAGATAACCACAATTATCCTGGCTGCCAGAGAGGTCTGTCAATGCATTGTGCACCAACAACATTTCTCACTAGATATTTAGCTCAAAAGAGGCTATCCAAAAAACCTCTTATGCATAATATAACACTAGTACAGTATGCAACCTCATGTATGTGTCGACGGATATGCAACCCCTAATTTTGTAGTTTAAAATAAAAAAGTCAGAACAGTGATGTGATAATGACAAAAATGCAAATATTTCAAGAATTATCAATTTCAGCAAAGAATACAACATACCAACAATACCGCTTACTGATTTTAATACAAATCACAATGCTAACACCAGAATGCAAACACATTTACAGGAATAGTTTAGGTGTCTAATTGTTAATTTTATTCAAATTATAGCTATACCGTTACATGTAACCCCGGTATCTTAAAAATATTTTATCTGTTCTTAATTGTAATATTCTCACGCAGACAGCTGCAGCATTGAGACACGTAGGTGTCTCTCACATTCTCTGGAGCGAGATCTGTAGATAAGTCAGGCAGCTGCAGCATTGAGACAAGTAGTCACTGCTACAGCTACTGCTTTCTGGTGTCTCATGTAGGTTTTCTGGTGGATGCATGGTGAATCCAGCCACCAACAAAGCTGTCGCAGCCCAGAAAATCCAACCCCACTGTCCATGGTTCCTGCCACCATTCTCCTTGTAGCAAATGGTGCCCTACTTGGCATTGTTGTTACAATTAGTGCTCTACTTGACCAATCACCAATCTGTTCCGAAGACAGTGTTTCACTGCCAGCATTTTCACGCACGATGCACACTTCGAAAACCCACAACAGGTCCCTTGTGTTTGTCAACAACTACTGTCCAATCTCCCTAGCATACAGGGCATGGAAGATTCCTGACAAGTTTCTTCAGTATAGCAACTTGAACGAATAGCCAACTGTTGTCAGCCATGGGGTGAGGTTCGACATTGGTTCGACTTTTCTAGGCTAGCGCTGGGCCTAAAATCTGTTTAGCCAATTTGGCTAAAGGTTAAAATTTTCTTTAGCCAAATGAGATTTCTTTTAGCAGACACTAAGATGGCAAAACGTCAAAATGCAAAACATGACTTAAAATAAAGTGATAAGGCCTAGTAAAAAAATTAAACTAGTTTCTTGTCCCCGCCCAATTCCTTTTTTGTCTATGCCTCCTTTTTTATTTACTATTGAAAAAAAGATTATTTTAAAAATAAATTCTTTGTCCATACTTGCTGTATACTCTTTCAGTTCACGCGTTATTCATCATACAAGGTGTAGGGATGTATGTGCAATCTACAGAGTCATAAATAAGATTTGAATGATGATGCTTTGAATTAAATAGTCTACGCAGACTCACATAATTCCAGTCTCAATCAGTATAAATGCCATTCAGTTGTATGCCTGTGATACAAACTTATGAAACCATGGCAAAACCTACACATGACAAAAAAATCCGGACGAGAAACTAGTTTCTTTTTATTACTAGGCCTAATTTATGACATCTTATATAAACATAATATACGTATATTAATCATATAGATAGTCACAAGAAAACATAACACCAATATAAATTAATAGAACAACATTTAATTATAAATATAACACAAGAAAATTGACCACCCACTGCAAATTTCAAAGACAGAGAACGTCACCATACAAGTGTCACCCCAAGTGTCCACCACCACTACTCTGGTCTCTGCGACAGTGTCCACCTGTTTCACTAAACCAGTGAATCCGGGACGCTGCTCGTTCACTGTTGAGATCTTGAAGGCTTTCTCGTATGAAAGCGTTCGTAACTGTCGGGAGACAGTGCTTTGCTTGTGTCAACACGGCCCGCATATGGGTGATAATCGCCGACTTCACGTGATCGTTCGCAGTCACGAAGTCCATCTGGCACTTCGGCAGCAACATCGATCTCCGGTGGTTGGCAGATATCTCGTGTTTTGCCAAATCGTCCTTCTTGGGCTTGGCGCAGTCCTTCCTGGTGACAAACACATTCTTTGCTTTCGCATGCACGCAAACTTTGCAGCGGAAGACATGGCTTTTGCTATCGTGAATAAGCCTCGCAATATATATGAACCAGTCCACCTTGATCAAAGGTGGTTGCGTCGTTTTCTGTCGTTTCTTTCTGTGATCATCGCCAGCCGAAGTACATTTACGAATCATTTTAACTGATAACAAACTGAAAAACTGCGAGGAAGTGAACTCCCACATTTTACAGGTTATTATTATTATTTTAGGTAGGCAGAGTCGTCCGCCCCACTCTTGAGCTACAACAGCAACAGCCAGATAGAAAAAAATTGTATGGTGATTGACTTTGCCTATCCCGCAGACTGCCCAGCAGGATGCAAACTTTCACCGATAGCAATTGAATTGTTGGCTTATCGCTGGGGGCGCGAAAACAATTCCACGGGTGGCAGGCAGCTATGATTCATGGGTTCACCGCCACTTACACGACAATGCGCCATTAATGTGGCCGTAAAAGCGTTTCGCCAAATTGGCGAAGAGTTTTTTTTATTTTCGCCAAATGGCCTTTGGTACAATCGGCAGTGCTAGCGTAGCTTTTTTTGGCAAGGATGCAACAGCGGGTTCAACGATCTGTTTCACTTTTACTCACGACTATGCTGATTATGTCACTATCGGCGATGTTGGTAGATTTTTGTAGCTTTTCTCGTGTGCTAACCGAGATCACTGCCTAAACCCATATGCTTTCATTCGCCGTACTCTATTTTACTCCACGATCTCTTAGCACCTCAACTATAAATCATGTACTAGTAACTGAATAATTAACTTTGCTAAAACAACAGTCACCCCATGCCTCTATTTGTCGTTATGCTGAAACAGATATAGGTCACATTCTAACACTGATTGGCTGCGTAGTAATGAGTGTTTACCAACATCGACATTTTGTAGCCAGGTGAATGAGCTAAATTTAGGTATCTAACATGGCAGCCTTGCGTATGGAAAAGTATCGGTAACTATGAAGTGAAATATGCCTAAATTCCACATTTGTTAGCAAGACAGAAGAAATCTCAACAAGACTGGTGATCAAATAAAGTATTTTATTCACATATGGACACACAAATCTGCACATTATTTAACCAGAACTTAAAGGTAATATATTTGTAGCGAAATATATGGACATTTTTTTTTACTAGATATCGTCAAAAATAGTCAATTTCTCTCCAAAAATATGTACATCACCAAAGAATACCATTGTATAGATTTGTGCTATATACCTTAATAAACATTAAACATTAGTTTGCGGTACTGTGCTATTTCTCTATTGCGTTTTCTTATAGTTCCTTTTTTGTGGTTTTCAGGACGTCTTGGGAGTAATCATTGGAGGCACTTTGGGGCATGCCCTGTGCACTGGCTTTGCTGTCATTGGAGGTCGCTTCATTGCGCAGATGATTTCTGTCAGAACAGGTATGGATCGTCTTCATTAAAAAAAGTTAGCTAATTCCAAAATAGGTAACCTGCATACTGTTATTTAATAATAAATAAAATAAAATATGTGAGAACGAAAGAACATAAATAATTTACAAAGAATACAAAGTAGATCAACTATGTTAATTGCAGAACTAAGAGATCTTTGTTATGAAAAACGACTAAACGAATGTGGTTTGACGACTGTGAATAAATGACTTCCTTGTCCACTTGCCATCTGGTTATAGCCTTGAATGGCAATCTTGTTGACAATTCTTAATTAAATATTTCAAAATCACATATAAACTGCTGTTTCCACCATGTCAATAGTCACCAGATTCCATATACATCTATATATTAATATGCTATCTTTGGGGGCAGTCTGACAGTATCTCCTCCCAGGTGCCGAGGGCCACTTGCCTCTTTCTATATTCCTTGGCCTCTGATCTAATTGTTGGTGATGTATTAAAAAAACACAAAGGTAGATATTTAGAGTTATTTACTTATGTGTTTGATGCTTACCCGATATGCTTTCCTAGTTGTCGGGGAAACATGGAACAAGTGGCGAACCACTCACCAAAGGGCATCACTGTGATTTCTTTACTGGAAAATATCGGTTCATTCTCATTTGGATTTCACATTGAAGCGATGTGTTTTCACATTTGATTTGAAGGTGTCAATTGTTGGTTGAGTAGAACTAATGTAGTTTGGAAGACTATTCCAGGCTTTTACTACTGCAGCATGGAATGAGTTCTGATGTTGATGTTTGTGTGTGTTTCAGTGACACTTGTGGGTGGTGTGGTCTTCCTCCTGTTTGCCGTGTCCTCCCTCATCATTCAACCAGCATGAGGAACGTCTGTCAGACACTGTGTGCCAAGTGACACTCTGGAAGCAGCCCTTAGGAGCTGTCTTCTATAGTCTTTGTGATGTGCACACAACATGGGTAGTAGATTATCAAGAAACATTTCTCCAATATGGCAGCCTTGACTCGGACATCTTTAAATAAGGCAAATGAATATATAGGAAGTGAAATAAGTTGCCAGAAATAGTTGTTTGACTGCACTGTGTTGAATAAATTTTCCGAATCTGGTCTGTAGCACTCAATCAAATGTTAGTCAATTGTTTTGGAGAAACATGAATACAATTTCAGGAATTCTATAACAGCATTCTAGACAGCTCAGCAAGCTTAATACAAATACATCTGCAAAGCTGTCTTTCTCTGTCACACTGATAATATAAAATTGTTGCATTTAATGAATTTGGGAACAGGTAGTGGTGTTTTAGGTTTTATTGAAATATCAAGGTTTGATCTATGATGTAAGGTTATTTTGAAGAGTTACTTTGGTTGAATGTAACCTGCCAGAAGACTGGTTTAACAGTCCAAACCATATGTGTTGATGATAAATCATCTTTATTTCAAAACAAGTTGGTGACGTCTGTACTACATGGCAGTTCTCTCACCAAAGTTCTATGTTTGAATCCATCTGACCCCATTATCTTTATTTTTATGTTTTGTCACTGCTTATGGAATTGTATTGTTTTATCCATATTTTTGTACAAAAATGTGGCTGAATCAGTCAAAAAAATAAAGTTGTAGAAAAAAGATTAATTTCCTGTATAAGTTCATGATTATTGCTAGCTTACTATATGGCAGATTGTGTGAATCAAAATATATGAAGACATACACAGATGATAAACTGTTTAATAGAAACTGTCCCAAGGGGGAAAGCAATTTTATTATTATTATTATCATAAAATCATGTTACATAGTATCAACTATAGACATCTATTGTAACATGTTACATAGTATAAACTATATACATCTATTGTAACATGTTACATGGCATAAACTATATACATCTATTGTAACATGTTGCACAGTATAAACTACATACATATATTGTAACATGTTACATGGTATACACTATAGACATGTACTGTAACATGTTACACAGTGTAAATTATCGACATATATTGTAACATGTTACATAGTATAAAATATACATTTATTATGACATGTTACACATATTAATCTTTAGACATGTTGTAAAATGTTACACAATATAAACTATTAAGCAAGTTATCAGATGTGCCAATTCTCCTACTTTGTGAAGGAGATCTTCTCTGCCAATTTCCCTTTTCTTTTCAAGTAATCTCCTTTTTGAAACAATTCCACATTTTTGTATAAAAGTAACTACATAATGGATAAAATGCCCCCTCAAGACTTTGTAAAATTAACTGTTGCTTTGTGGAGGGATACCCCTTCCCACACCCTCCTGTATTCCATCTCCCGCAAGGAACTCATTCCTCCTAACTATTTAACTTCACACCTCTCAGTTATGATGGTCTAAAATTGTCTTGAAAAGCAATCCATTGTACTAGTTCATGTCAGGTTTGTTTATCTGATTGGAATATAGAATGTTTTCATGTACATATTTCCAGTGTGCTTGTGGTGCTATTACAAACTTTGAAGTGTATGTCAGTGCGAGAGGGAATGGTTGAGTGATGTGGCTACATATTATCAGGGAATGACTTGTATTGAGGTTGAGCCTTTGTCTCTGAATGTAAGATGTAATATTGTTGAAATGAACAGAAGATGTGAAATATATTTAATGGTAATAGTGTAGTTAATTCAACTGTGATGTCATATTAAGAAAGCATATATTTTGTAAAGGATTCCAATACATTTTAATAGGTATACAGCACCTGTCCATACTGAACATGTTTTCTGCAGTTTTATTTCTTGCACTAAATGGTGATATCGAAGTAGTGGCTGTTATATTGGTATTGTCGTGGTCCTAACATATTCCATGTAGTACCACATTTGCTTCATGAATGCTTCAGTCAGACATGTTACTCAATGTCCAAATATACTTATCTATAAAGTAAAAGTAAAACTTACATTTAGTTGCCTGTGGCAATGCTCAGTGTTGACATTGTCGAATTCCATTGTTTGCATAATTATCTAGACACATTTGAACATGACCTTTTTGTTTTGTTGCTAACAATTGGTTTACATTATAGCTTGTAAAAAGATAGAATAATGACTAACAAATGTGAATCAAATTTACAGAGGATATTACAGTGTGAATGGAGGTATTGTAAGGGTATTACTCTGTGTATTGGAAACTTGTATGTTAAGAGTTTGTATGTAAAACAAATGCATTGCATCATGGCCTGTGTTGAAATAGGGAATTTAGAGGTTTACAGAAAATATATACATTGTTGAAGGCTGTAGATGGTGAATATTTCTAGTTTTGTTTTGAAGGAAATGGAAGAAGTTGTGGGTATCATAGTTCGTTTTGCTGTAAGAAACATTTGTTGTTGCTAACAAACTTGTTGACATTACTTATGATGGGTTTCCTTGTTGTTTTGTAATAATTTAGTAGTTTATTTTAGTTCACATTAGTACCTATACTTTTGATTACATTAAGTAATTATAAACATATAACCACTCGTAGCTACTGTCAGCTGAATGAGTGTGTTTAAGTCCCTTCATCTCGGTGGAACACAATCCAGCTATGAGTGGACCGAGTGTTGTTGAAAGCTGCTGCTACATATACATGGTGCAGCTACACATGGAAAACAAGGATGGAAGGTGGACTTTGCATCCACAGTTCAAATGTGTTGAGTGGTAAATTAGTGATAAAGCATCGTGTTACTGTGTATCTTGTATAATTGTACTTTGTAGCTGTCATGCGATGCCAAGATATTATTTGCCGTAATTTAACACCGGGGATTTGTTTTCTCGTAATTTAGATAGGATTTGTGTACACAAACGTGCATGTTTACGAAAGAGAACTTACTGAAGCCTGTCAATTCGTTAAACTGTTCCCAGATGATGAATACATGCAACTGAACCTAAACGAACTCCTCTGAGAGACTCACAAAGACAGGCTGTAGTTGACGACACTTGTGTATTATCATAAAACGAACATTTACATATTGTACAATTCAGTGTAGAATATGTGTAGAGCGTTTACTTATATTATGGAAGTATTATAAGTGTACCAATATGTATGAGTAAACATATCAGAAACTGTGTAGACAAATGGAATTTCTTCATTGATCTCTTTGTATATTTTACTTAATATAAATGTTATGTAAAATATAGGAGAGACAGATGATGTGATCCCGTGAAATGTGTTGTCAAAAATTAAAACGGATGTGTGAATTACTGTATTCAGTGTGCATTTGGATAGCATGGACTGACGTTGGCAGCTTTGTCAAGTTAAAAGTATGTATTGTTGTTCTCTTTATGCCGGGTGTGCGGGGCAAGGCTGGCACCGATACTAGGCGTCAATTTGTGTTTTCCATCTTCATCACTGATCCTGTTTCATTGCCGTCCCCACCACCTGTCTCCAAGGTCCGTCGCTCTCGTTCCCCACCACCTGTTTCCACTGTCCCTTGCTCTCGTTCTCCACCACCTGTCTTAACTGTCCCTCGCCCTCATTCCCCACCACCTGTCTCCACTGTCCCTGCTCTTGTTCTCCACCACCTTTCTCCACTGTCCCCCACTCTCGTTCTCCGCCTTAGTTCAGTTCGCTCTCGTACTCCAGATTCTGGGGCGTGTCCAAGTCGCGGACGTCGATGACGCTGCCGTTTCGGTATCGAATCTCCTGCAACAGTGCACCATGCGAATATTGTAGCCTCGAGAGAGATTTCCTACAAAGGACTTCTGAAACTAACTGCACACATTAGCATGGATGAGTTGCTCACCACAAGAAGATGCATCAACACGTTTCACAAAAAATAATGACAATTTGGCCAAAACAGCCTTGAGGTGGACCCCAATAATAAAACGAGGACGAACAAAAACAAGATGGAGGAGGGAGAACTGTGGAAGGGGGATTACGCGAAGTGCACCTCGGCTGGGGCCAGGCCGCTACACAGGCTGCAGACCGACAGAAGTGGAGGAGTCATTTCTTGTCTTATGCGCCAGTAGACACGAAGAAGATTAAGCAATAGCTATGTTGGTCCATTTTAAACAATTAAGTTATTGCAAAGAGTTATACATCATTGGAAAGGTACAATATTAAGATACATCATGGTATCAGTTTTATGGTTGTATGTTAATTAGTTTTCATGCTAAAACACTTTAAAGACACCCGCCTCCACGTTTTCAAAACATGTTGTTGGCCTATTTTCACCAAAAAGTGTACCTGGCCTAAAAACAGACTAATTTTAATAGAATTGTTTTTAGATATACTGGAACTACTACATTTTCTCAACCTATTGGTGGGTAACATACAGCTGTACTTTCATTATTTTGCCTGCAACAGAGTTGGAAACATTCAAAAATGTTACCACATTATATGAGACCGTGTTATAAAGACATGATAACAATATGAAATATGATACAATACATGCACTGAATAATGACTTCATATGATAACAATATGAAATATGATACAATACAAGCACTGAATAATGACTTCATATGATAACAATATGAAATATGATACAATACATGCACTGAATAATGACTTCATATGATAACAATATGAAATATGATACAATACATGCACTGAATAATGACTTCATATGCTATACACACGTGTTGTCTGTGTTGTTGTGTCTTTTATAGCTGTAACTGAAGTGTTTTTGGTCACATCATCTGACAAGAAGGAATTTAAAAGGACATATTAGAGGGGATGGTTGACGGAAAGACTAAGAGGCAGATGAAGACCAAGAGCCACACGGAGAGACAACTGCAAGGCATGGATGGAGAACATGAAGTATGAAGATCTGGTCAGAATGGCACTATGCAGATATGAGTAGCTGACCTTCCACATGATGATGATGACGAAGATGAAGTTGTATCATGCATGGTTATACAGGAAATAAAATGTATACACACACAGTGTGTTATGCAAGTCTATGTGATAAAATGTTGCATATATGTCAACATTACCCAATGAGCATTGACCCAATAAGTAGATCATTTATTCCTTTCATGCAGTGTCTTTACTGAGAATGGATACTTCCAACCAACTCGAAGCCACAATTGTTCGGACGTACCAAATAACGGTATATTTGCTGATACAAATTCAGAGCGTTCAAACTTTTCGAATGGGACAGGAATATGTGGTGAGCATAATTACGTCTATGTTGTGAAAAAAGACGTCGTGGTGCAATGATTAAAGAAGAAACTCCAAAAATAACATCTACCAGATAGGTGCACTATATTACTTCACAAAGGTATTTCCTATACTTACGTGAGACTCCTGTACGAGCAGACAGCACCCACAGAACGTGGCCAGGAGGCAGTCACCGAGAGGCGAGCCCTGCAACAGACACGACGATTGACCTATTGTTCGCCGAAACGTATCGCAGGAGACCGGGACCCAGACAGAGGAACGACGTTACCATCTTACTATAATCCAGCAAGAGTAAGTGTGTATGTATCTTTTGTTACTCCTCCTAGGTGTTTTGCGTCTCGTTTGCCAAACTGCCGTGGGTTCATCTACGACCCCACGGCCTGGTCGTCACATTTTAACATATTTAAAAAAAATCATCCCTGTATTAACATTTCTATGAACAATCGAATTACCGTTTGTAGCTATTACGCACAATTGTCCACAACGCCATCCGAACAATTATGTATCATTGTTCGAAACGTTATTCGTATTTTCTACGATTGCCCGAGCTTACGTAACACAAGGCATTGCGTCGCAAGACGTTTCTATAACTGCCATTATTACGCCGCAATTTCGAAAGTTGGATTCTAAGAGAGTTGCATATTTTGTGATGACGTTGTTTATCCTGATTTTGTTAATGTTGTGATCATGACAGTCACTTACCAACTCCAAGTTGTCCTATTCGGAGGACGGCTATTTTTGCTAGTGTAGTATAATAAGGTAAAAGGTAATTTCTTGTATAGCACAGTATCTGGTCCTTGGAACCATTCAAAACACTTTACATTTTACACCCGGGGCCCTGGCAGACCAGGGCCCCGACTCGACTTCTTCGTGAAGCATTCAGCTATGCTACATGTACTGCGCATACTACTCATTCATTTATATTATTTCAGTCATGTGTGCGTGCTTGTGTCGGAGAAGAAAAAAGATGGACAAAGGTCGACCCTACCTTGAGGCTGTACGTGGCCCTCAAGCGGCCCCGGGTGCGGGCGTGTGCGTACAACCCGACGCAGCCACACACCCAGAGCATACCGCAGCAGCAGCAGATACAGCAGTCGTCGCCTAACCACGCGTGACGGGCCACGCGGCCGAACACGACACACGGACACAGGTACGCCATCACACACAGCCCGCAGTTGCTGAAGCAGGCACCCATGCCTCGGCTCCATTCCTCGGCGTCACCCACGGCCGGGAAGCACAACGGCGCTCGAGTCGTCGAGTGGCTCGGCGGAGCGTCGAGGTCGTCGGTGCGGTTTGTCATCCCGATGTGTAGCCTCACGTACGTGTATAATATAATTTTCATATGATATAATTCTGACGTATAAATGAGCACAGAATAGCGATAGCCATGATCTCAAGATCCTGTTATTTGCACGTCGTTGAGTAAATTTCAGTATGCGTAAAGTTGCTATTTTCGTTACGTTATAAAGGTATTTTTAAATACTCTGTATGTTCCAGCAGTATTTTTAAATACTAATCACTGGTGACAGCTGCGTTTGCTGACCACGCCTGATGTATATATCCACACCGCTTTCTTATGATCACAACAAACATCAACGTCGATTCATTTGGCGTGCAAACTTGCTGAATGATCGAGAACTGCACACATTTTGTAAGTTCTTCCAACCGGACGCATTTTCGTCACGTTTTATACAGTTCGTGGTCTACGTAACGCACCGATCGTTCAACTACCGCGCTCATTCTCATATTATGTCGACACTACTCGCAGTGTAGGTGTTGCCCAGTACAGAACATTGCGACGCATAAACATTTGTACGATTTATGCAAGAACGCTTGTCCGCATTTCATTATACGCTAAACCGCCGCAGTACGATATTATGCCAATTCTACAGCGTTTGGTTCCACACAGAGGATGCGTCTTGCTTGAATGGCTTCGACCAGAAAGCAAATAATATTGCCGGCTTGTTTACCGTCCCCTGTGATAATTAATTAATATCTATTTGAGATTCCAGTACGTTACCCAGAGAGAACGAGCAATCGCCAATTCAATGGCTTTGCGCATCTGTTTAATGTGCCGCTATGAAGCAGAAGACAAATCGTTGAGTACTTTGAAAACAAATATTTTCCAACACTGAACGACAACGGGTGTGCAGCAACGCTTCTAAAAATATCATCGCCACCAAACTGGAAGAAAAGGCTGGTTAGAGAAAAACAAACTGTCAAAGACAACAACCAGAACACCTCCATTGATATCGCAATGAACGGCCAGTAGACTGATTCAAATAACTTGGGGTCACCTTTAGCAAATATGACACATGAATGCAATAAATCAAAACAAGGATCGCCGTGGTCACAATCTGGAAGACCAAAGACATCCGCTTCGCAATGAAGCTTACGCTATGTCTACCCTCCTCTTTATGGTCGCGAGAGCTGGACGTTGACAAAACGACGAGTAGAACTATTTGAAATTGAAATGAAATGCTCCAGGGTACTCCAAGTCTTCTCTTACAACGAACACACAATTAACTACTGAACATCTGAAACAGCAGTTAATTTCCCTCGCTGACAAGCAAGGGTTTTATTGTCAAGGGTGAAGCGACGAAAACACTCCTTGTTTGGCTACGTCTTTCGCAACAACACTCTGCCAAAAACGACACAGCAAGGCGCCCAGCAAGGTGCCCAGTAAACAAGAGAAGACAACGTGAAAGCTGCCAGAATACAACGACAAAGAATGGACTAATCTCAACGTCGGTTTTTCCACGCACCTGACGACAGACCAGGCTGACGAAGTATTTGTGTTCTTTCTGTGGAAACTTCATTTGCTAACTATTTTGCGAGTAGGCCAACTGTTTGCGCAACTAGACCTGATATTGTCCTGTTATATGGCGATCACTAAACATTCAATGTATGCTTTCTATCCGCAGGCTGGATGTCGTCCATGTGTGATGTATGGGTTACACATGGGTAACACGACAACGTTTCTTCTCTGGAATGAAATGTAGAACTGAGGCAGATGATTTGTGATGGTACGGGAACTTTGGTGTCTCATTTAGAAGGGTAAGATATATGTTGCATATTATCGAATTACCAAAATAGTAGTGACACGTGACACGAGAAGAAGAAGAGAAAAACACGATGAACAATGTAGGGCCTAGGAAATGTGACGTTTGGTTCTGTCCGTCGTGTAGAGCCAGTAGTCTGGTTGCCACATTAGCTGGTTTCAATTCGTTCCCGAAATATGCATTTAATCACCCTGTGACTTAATATTTTGCCGTTTAACTTAAAACGCTTCAGAGGTCAGTCAAGCAGATACGTACGCGCACACACACATCGCATCGTCTTCTGATGTCATTGCTAATGCGATATACTGGCTTATAAGGTTTACATGATCAATTAATTGCCCAACTGGTCGGTCGACATGGTGTCGCGATTTTGAAGCAATGGTCAACAGCTGGTGCACCCAATGGGAGCTCAAATCGGAATGACACGAGTCGATATCTAGGTCGCCGTGTCTAGACACGTCGCTCGTCTAAACGCACACATAGTTTAGCTGCGCATTGTCCTGCTCCTGACCAATAGGGGCACAAATCGCTCGTGTAAGCCGGCCTTATGTAGGTACAGGTAGCAGAATAGATTACTGTTTGATTATTAATTAAAAGTTGAAACATAAACATAAACAAGGCACATATGCAATCTGTTTAACTATGCCGTTCTCATAAACCCAATAATGGATTTTTAAAATTATTTATTTCGGCACGATGTTTACACCATCTTAACGGCCGGAAAACGCAAATTTATATTGTATACATCTAATATGTTATATTGCAATATGTTCTTATTATGCTCCGTAACAGTTCGATTTGATGTTGCAGATATTAGGGAGGGAGCCCCAGAGCTTTTACTTATGTAAACGACGCCAAAAGGTTTGACCCCGTGGACTGAAGGGACCACCCCTCGACATCTAAAAAATGCGTTGATGCGGGTCTGGGGTGGGGGTTGCCCCCGAAATCACCCATCGAAGGGGACAAAAAAGTATATATATTTATAGGAGTGACGCCAAGTCTAAAAACAATTGGGGGTCCCAGAGTATGGAATGACCAATGCCAGCAATTTTAGGTGGTGCCTTCCCCCTGCTAGCAACCCCCGAATGGTGAAAAAAGGGGCATTTATTTAATGGATTGACGCTTATTTAATGGAATGATGTGAAGAATAAAAAGGTGCCAAATATGCCTGCGGGGTGCTCGGAGTATGGAATAACCAATGCCAACAATTTTAGGTGGGCTTTCTCCCTGCCAGCAACCCCCAAAGGATGATAAAAAGGGGGCATTTATTTATGGGAATGACGCTAAGGCTAAAAACAATGTCAAATCTTCCCTGAGGTTTCCCTGAGTACGTCAGAACCAACGCCAGTAATCTTAGGTGGGCTTTCCCCCTGCCAGCAACCCCGAAAGGATGAGAAAAGGGGCATTTATTTATAAGAATGACGCTAACGATAAAAACAGTGTCAACTCTTTCCTTGTGTCTGCTTGTAGTACGGTTTCAATACCTCCGACATCAACGAGGCAAGGTGCAAGGCCTTCATGCGCATGAGTGGTGGCAATGAGAAGGAACCCCTGGCCAGAGTAAAGACGATTAACTGTGCCTCTTTTCCCCATGTACCAAGATGCTTGTCAATTACATCAAAAGAACCCACTTTGTGCAAGGATCTGGAATAGACCCGACCAGGCTGAGTAAGTGAGGCGAGTACTAGATACTACTTGAATGGAGCGAAACTGAAAACTGCTTGGAGCTTAACTAGTGCACTCCTGGAGTCCCTCACAGCTACTGCTTGGAGCTTAACTAGTGCACTCCTGGAGTCCCTCACAGCCACTGCTTGGAGCTTAACTAGTGCACTCCTGGAGTCCCTCACAGCCACTGCTTGGAGCTTAACTAGTGCACTCCTGGAGTCCCTC
>SDWI01001788.1:0-28151 GCA_009193005.1 Lamellibrachia luymesi | reverse complement strand
TGTACAGAGTACATCTATAGTAACAATGTTATACTTCATGTCTCAGCCTGTATTGTACAGAGTACATCTATAGTAACAATGCTATACTTCATGTCTCAGCCTGTATTGCTGCTTATATTTACTGTTAGAAATTATATAAAATGGGAAGCTGACAGTAGACCTACAATCAATCATCCAATGGAAAACGCTGTATTTCACATATAAGGGTGAATATGTAATGGTCTCGCAATAATTGCCGTGATACATGTGACATATTTTATTTCATCTCCAAATCGTGTATTTTCTAAAATATCAAGAGATGAATGATCACGGTAGTAACACGTTTTGTATGGTTATTATCTTTAACCAATACATTTTGTGTTGCAAAGTCCCGAAAGCAGTCATCCAGTTATCCAATGAAAATTGTTCATTCCCTGTACTGCCCACCTTGTGGTTCTTGAAGACGAAGAACGTCTGGCAGAAAGTGAACGTGATGTGGGTGGCCGAAACGATGGCGTCCAGGTTGGTGTAGCAGATGACCCGATAGAGGGCGCCCTGGAACACCTGGGCGATGTAGAAGCCGTCGTGGATCATACTACCGAGACCGAACCCTGTGATAAAGCATTGGACTGTTACCGCACCCATCAGACGTTCGTTGCTCAGAGCGAGATACGCCCCAGGCAGATCTGTTCACACAAACACACCATTTCTACTACTACTACTACTACTACTACTACTACTACTACTACTACTACTACTACTACTACTACTACTACTACTACTACTACTACTACTACTACTAATAATAATAATAATAATAAAGTATGTTTTGCTTTGCAGCCATAGAGGCTGAATATTACACGTAAGCTTAGAAGATTATAAAATACATTCGTGGTTAGTCCTACAGGCAGTGATGAAGTCCATGTGCAATTCCAACTTCGATTGGAGTATCCAGCTACGCTGCAACTGCTTCGCGAAAGCAGCTGTATGTTCTTATAATTCCATCACTGGAATCCCATTAATGTCTACTTCCAAGTCCTCATTTATACAGTTAGTTTCGATACGGCAGCAGGTGGACTAGAACCCGGTTAACTCGATTGACAGTCCGGCACTCTGACCACAGAGCCATCGCGTCTCAGGTAGATATAATTGTATCATATCAGCTAGTTTAGAAAGATGAACAGGAATCAATGCAACAGGAATCAACATTGGTAGTTTCACTTGCCGATTGCTCCCAGACGCAGGTAAAAATTTATTCCTTCTTGGGCGTAACTGACAGCAGGGGCCGGACGGGAAAGGGAAGGCCACTTGAAAGCTGATACGTCAACCCTAGGACGCTGCCTCTCCTCGTTTTCGTTTGGGATGCCAATCGTCGCTACAACGCCTACGACAATAAAGTGTCTCTTTGGTAAAACTATGACCGTCGCCAACACACACAACCAGCACAAGACAAACATTATGTTATGTACGAGAACATTACACGTGCAACAATTTCATTACAAAATCAAACAACCGAAATATAAATATTCTCCACACGAATATTTCCGTGACGATTCGTGTGTACACTTTCTCTAATGTCATTAAATGACATTGACCTTTAAATACAACGTACAAAACTAGACATCAAATACGACGCAACAACTAACTTTTGCGCGAGAGATTTCTTGATTTCGCAACAACATTGAATAATAATTGATAAACAAGTACTTCAAACAGTACCATCACTCACGTGTATGTGATACCTGAATATTTCCCATCAATGCATTGCTACTGCAACGTCTACTGCTCCTATTGCCGCTACCACTGTCACTGCCGCTACCACTGTCACTGCCACTGCCGCTACCACTATTACTGTCACTGCCGCTACCACTATTACTGTCACTGCCACTACCACTGTCACTGCCGCTACCACTGTCACTGCCGCTACCACTATTACTGTCACTGCCGCTACCACTGTCACTGCCGCTACCACTGCCACTGCCGCTACCACTGTTACTGTCACTGCCGCTACCACTGTCACTGCCGCTACCACTGTCACTGTCACTGCCACTGCCACTGCCGCTACCACTGTTACTGTCACTGCCGCTACCACTGTCACTGCCGCTACCACTGTCATTGTTACTGCCACTGCCGCTACCCCTGTCAATGTCACTGCTGCTACCACTGTCACTGCCACTGCCGCCACCACTGTCACTGCCGCTACCACTGTCACTGTCACTGCCACTGCCGCTACCACTGTCACTGCCACTGCCGCTACCACTGTCACTGTCACTGCCGCTACCACTGTCACTGCCGCTACCACTGTCACTGTTACTGTCACTGCCGCTACCACTGTCAATGTCACTGCTGCTACCACTGTCACTGCCACTGCCGCCACCACTGTCACTGTCGCTACCAATGCCACTGTCACTGCCACTGCCGCTACCACGGTCACTGCCGCTACCACTGTCACTGCCGCTACCACTGTCACTGCCACTGCCGTTACCACTGTCACGGCCGCTACCACTGTCACTGCCGCTACTTCTGTCACTGTCGCTACCACTGTCACTGTCACTGTCACTGCCACTGCCGCTACCACTGTCACTGTCACTGTCGCTACCACTGTCATTGCCGCTACTACAGTCACTGCTGCTACCACTGTCACTGCCGCTACCACTGTCACTGTCACTGCCGTTACCACTGTCACTGCGCTACCATTGTCACTGTCACTGCCGCTACGACTGTCACTGCCGCTACCACTGTCACTGCCGCTACCACTGTCACTGCCGCTACCACTGTTACTGTCACTGCCGCTACCACTGTTACCGTCACTGTCGTTACCACTGTCACTGCCGTTACCACTGTCACTGCCGCTACCACTGTTACTGTCACTGCCGCAACCACTATCACTGCCGCTACCACTGTCACTGTCACTGTCACTGCCGCTACCACTGTCACTGCCACTGCCGCTACCACTATTACTGTCACTGCCGCTACCACTGTCACTGCCGCTACCACTGTCACTGTCACTGCCGCTACCACTGTCACTGCCGCTACCACTATTACTGTCACTGCCGCTACCACTGTCACTGCCGCTACCCCTGTCACTGCCACTGCCGCTACCACTGTTACTGTCACTGCCGCTACCACTGTCACTGCCGCTACCACTGTCACTGTTACTGTCACTGCCGCTACCACTGTCAATGTCACTGCTGCTACCACTGTTACTGTCACTGCCGCTACCACTGTCACTGCCGCTACCACTGTCACTGTTACTGTCATTGCCGCTACCACTGTCAATGTCACTGCTGCTACCACTGTCACTGCCACTGCCGCCACCACTGTCACTGTCGCTACCAATGTCACTGTCACTGCCACTGCCGCTACCACGGTCACTGCCGCTACCACTGTCACTGTCACTGCCGCTACCACTGTCACTGCCACTGCCACTGCCGTTACCACTGTCACGGCCGCTACCACTGTAACTGCCGCTACCACTGTCACTGTCGCTACCACTGTCACTGCCGTTACCACTGTCACTGTCACTGCCGCTACCACTGCCACTGTCACTGCCGCTACCACTGTCACTGCCGTTACCACTGTCGCTGTCACTGCCGCTACCACTGTCACTGTCACTGCCGCTACCACTGTCACTGTCACTGCCGCTACCACTGCCACTGTCACTGCCGCTACCACTGTTACTGTCACTGTCGCTACCACTGTCACTGCCGCTACCACTGTCACTGCTGCTACCACTGTCACTGCCGCTACCACTGTCACTGTCACTGCCGCTACCACTGTCACTGCCGTTACCACTGTCACTGTCACTGCCGCTACGACTGTCACTGCCGCTACCACTGTCACTGTCACTGCTGCTACTACTGTTACTGTCACTGGCGCTACCACTGTCACTGTCACTGCCGCTACCACTGCCACTGCCGCTACCACTGTCACTGCCGCTACCACTGTCACTGTCACTGCCGTTACCACTGTCACTGTCACTTTCGCTACCACTGTCATTGCCGCTACTACAGTCACTGCTGCTACCACTGTCACTGCCGCTACCACTGTCACTGTCACTGCCGTTACCATTGTCACTGCGCTACCATTGTCACTGTCACTGCCGCTACGACTGTCACTGCCACTACCACTGTCACTGCCGCTACCACTGTTACCGTCACTGTCGTTACCACTGTCACTGCCGTTACCACTGTCACTGCCGCTACCACTGTTACTGTCACTGCCCGTACCACTGTCACTGCCGCTACCACTGTCACTGTCACTGCCGCTACCACTGTCACTGCCGCTACCACTGTCACTGTCACTGCCGCTACCACTGTCACTGCCGCTACCACTGTCACTGCCGCTACCACTGTCACTGCTTCTACCACTGTCACTGCCGCTACCACTGTCACTGTCACTGCCTCTACCACTGTCACTGCCACCGCCACAGTCACTGACACAGTCACTGCCACTGCCTCTGCAAGAGCCGCCGCCGCCGCCACCGCCACTATTGTAACAACAACGACGAATGACGCCACAACAACAATAGTTATGACTGAGCAGATGGACGCCAATGCGCACCGTCAGTCGGGTAGACGACGTTGTCTACCCCGGGACTGTTGGCTCTGCCGGCGTCACAGCTGCTGCACACGGGGCCGAGTTCAATGCAGGTCTTCGGCAGACGAGTGAGGTCGCGGTAGTCCTCCTTGTAACTCATCAGGTAGAAGTGCATGTAAGCGAGGAACATCACCGAGACGCCATAAATGTACAACTGGAATATCTGCGGGCAGAGAGACCAGCAGATCAAGAGGAGACCAAACATAAGTTTTAATATATTGAATGGTTATGACAATTTTGAAAGAAATATTTTTTTCTTAAAAACTTAGCTAATAATAAAAATAATAAACTTCTATAGTTTGTAAATCGTCAGTAACCCGGGAACAGTTTATATTTAATATGAGAAAGTATTCGTTCTCGCAGAGAACGATATCATAATGGAACAAATTATCTACTGATTGTGGAAATTCTAGTATTGTGAATATGCTTTAAAAAAAATTTAAGATATCTTGTAAGGCGGACCACACATGAATGAAAAATATAGGACTCTTGATACACCAATGGTTTCCTTGGCCACTTTCAATCTAAAGTGTATCGCTTTGGGTGGCAATCTCATAATTTTTAATGGCTAGATTAGAGTCTTGGATTTGTTGAATAGAAAACGGAAACGATGGCGTATCAATATTATGATAGGTGTCTACGAGAATGAGGAACAGTGCACGAAAAGTAGCCGACAGAGGGCTCCACTTAACACATGCGTTATCACACTCCCCGACCGTGGCGCCACTCAGCACATCACCACTGCCATAACTTGATTATAAATTAAAAATGAACAGTTACGGCGTGGTATAAATAAATGGTTGGCATGGCAAAGGCAGTGTTGTTTACGACTTGTTACGTCACTGCAACAGGCAACTGAGTAATGTAGCATAGTGTCAAACAATGTTTCTAGACACATTTTCAATACAGGCACTATCCATAATTGTATGCAATTAAAATCGAGAGATTTCTTGACACAATTAGGAGTTTACCAACTAAAAATAAAGCCTGCGAGGCAAGTTGTAGCAGTGGTGAAATGGTGAGAGGCGCCACTTTTGGGTAGTTTTATGCGTTTTTCGTGTGCATCCAAAACGAGATGAACTGCTATTTTGTGGTTGAAGTGCATTACAAAATACCTAAAAAGGAAATGAGAGCTTGTGAAGATATTTAAACACGCCTGGCACAAAACACTGTGTTTTGCAGTGCAGGTATGATTTAATAATGATATTTAAACACGCCTGGTACACAACACTGTGTCTTGCAGTGCAGTTATGATTTAATAATCGATCGTATCCGACTGGTCCGATTACGACGGAACTAGTTGTTTATAATTACAGTCACCGCGGTAGTTTTCGCCTCACGCCAGATTTTTTCTCATTTTGTGATTTCGCTGGATCTCACATTAGATACGTCAATAGTCGGTCACTGGGATTATAATCGTCTGACAAAGTTAACTCTTTCGGAGAAAAATTATGAATAAACATGTCTTTGAAACATATTTTCGTATATATAGTTCGACATTAATTGTCAGGTGGCTTAACTGGTACGACACATCGGTGCATTTTGTAAATACGCCATATTTCACTTTATCATAAGAACATTTATGCAATTGTTCGTAATAATCACTACAGGAAAGTAATCGAACGGCCTCGTGAATTTTATACATTTAATGCGTTGCATAGTGAGGTTTTTTTGAAGACGCTTTCTTTTAAGGCAAATTCCGGCGCTAGCGTCCTCGCTTTGAGAAACGTATCTTTCCGTCGTTTCATATTTCACTCAAATAAACTTTTCTAACAACTTGTTTATATTCGATAGATGAAATAACTGAGTTATTTCGAATATTGATCCCATTAGCAAAAATTTCTTCAGATTTTTGGAAACAGCATATTATATATTACGTAAGGCAAAATCCACACGAATGTCATGATACGGTCATAGCATACAAAATGGCGCGTGTAATGACGACGGAAGTATTGTTTACGTCATCGCATATGTTAGTGCTGCCAAGTATCAACGACGTTACATTCAGATTATTCAACATAACGACACGACTTACCTCCAGAAAGTACGACTCGCGTAGCTCGTTGTCCGAGAGCACGATGCTGGTTGGGAAGACGACACCGAAGACAGTCAACATCAGCCCGTACATGGTGCACAGGATGTGCGTGGTCGCCGACCTGGAGGAAACACCATCGAATCATCGTGTCAAGCATGTGTTTTATGTCGCGGGAGGACGTTATTTGAGACACGCCAGTAGTAACACGTTGTCACTCCTTTAATCAGTCCAACCAAACGCCCCCAGTCGCACTGTAAGACAACTTACAAAAACACCCGAGTACAGATCACTATTATAACTACGTCATACAACATCTCCCTTTTTTAGTAAGGATACGAAATGTCCTTGTAAATTAGAGTCAAATGTTCATTTAAATGAGTTCTTTTCACATTCAGACATATGCGCAAATCACATTCTAGCAAAAAACGTTCCAATTACACAGAAATGTTCATTTCACATTTTGCAAGAGTCTGTGGGCACTTAACACTCTTCTATATATCTGGTCGGCTTCCTCGTTGCTCTGCCAGACTTCCTAGACACAGGTGGTTCTGGCACCGACTGTTCATCGTAATGTCCGATCACAGGAGGATGGTCATGGTCATCTACCTCAAGCATGCCATCTGGCTGGAACGAGGTTAGCTTTGTTTCAGTCATGACATCTTGACCTCCATTCGATGTGGGTTGGCATAGATTTGGTAGATCCAACCTGCGGATCATTCGCCGGTTACGTCGTACGCGGCTTCTCGTTGTCTCGATAAGCACTGATCGAGGTTGCTGAAGATTTCGAACACTTTGCCATGTGTATTCAGATCGGGGACCCACACACGGTCTCCGGGTGCTATGGTGTCTCCTTCCACGACCCTGTGTGTGCGATTGTATGTCTGTGTCATCATGTTCCGATACTGTCTCTCCCTTTTTCGAACGATTGGGGAGTCCGGTATTTTCGGAATTAATTCGTCTGGATGGATTGGCACTCTGGTTTTCAATTTCCGTCCCATGTTCAGTTGTGCTGGAGAATATCCATTTTGAAGCGGTGTGTTCCTGTATGTTAGGAGAGCGAGATACTCATCATCACATTTATTCAGGATAGTTTTCATCGTTTGAACAGCGCATTCGACTTCGCCGTTTGACTGAGGATATTTCGGGGACGATGTGACATGCTCGAATCCCCAAGATTTCGAAAAGTCTTTGAATTCCTCTAAATCCAACTGTGGCACATTGCATTCCCTGACGACTGAACACTTTTTTTTTAGTTTGGACACAGTTTCTCCAGTGTTAACACTTGTTGACACAATGCAGATTTCGACATATCGCGAATAGCAGTCAGCAGGCAGTAGGTATGTGTGACCTTTGTGTGTGAAAAAGTCTGCACCTACTCTGGACCAAGGCCTCTGAGGGAATTCTGTTCCCTTCATGGGCTGAATGAGATCTTTACGGTATTGTTCGCATATGGCACAGTTTGTTTATCTTCTCGATATCTCGCGATATCCCCGGCCACCACACGGATGACACTGCGTTCTCACGAGTTTTCGTGATTCCCTGGTGGTAGTCACAAAGATATCTAAGAATGTCAATTCTCAGACTAGGTGGCACGACTAGTTGTTGTCCACGCATCAAAAGTCCTTCATTGACTGACAGGTTGCCTCTTTCCTGCCAGTATTTCACGAAATGTCCTTGTATTTTTCGCTTGTCTTCTGGCCATCCATTTCAGACGTAATGGAGGACGAGTTTTAGCTCGTCGTCTTTGTTGAGTTCTCGTCTGATTTGTTCCAGTCTTTGGTCAGATGCAGTTAGATACAACATAACCGCATTGACGTAGTTGTCTACCTCCTGACGGAACTCCTTTGTCTGTTGGTCGCCAGTGTGTTTCACGGGGGCACGTGACAGTGCAGTGTACATATGTTCCCCTGGAACGTGGTCGATACTGAACGTATACATCATCAGGCGCATCCTGAACCGTTGAATACGTACAGGAAGTTAGTGCAGCAGCTTCGTGGAGAATAGAGGAACGAGTGGTTTATGGTCCGAGTCCACCTTGAATGTCATGCCGATGAGAAGGTCCGACCAGTGTTCGAGTGCCCATGTGGTTGCTAATGCCTCTTTGTCGATCTGTGTGTAACGACATTCGGTCTCGGTCATTGACCTGCTTGCAAATGCAACGGGTCGCATCTCCCTTGAAGACTGTCGTTGTAGTAACGCAGTTCCAAGACCGAAGCTGCTGGCGTCCGCCGAGACAACTGTTTCTTTCTCGGTGTCATACATTGCAAGTACTCTTTCAGATGCCAGTTCCTTTTTCAGGTCTTTGAAGGCCTGCTGCTGTGTCTGGCCCCATAGCCATACATTCATCTTCTTTAGCAGCTCTCTTGGCGGATGTGTCATCTCTGCTAAGTTCGGGCAGAATTTCATGAGCTGATTTATCATTCCCAGAAATCGTCGGAGATCCACATTGTAGGTTGGTTCTGCCATCTCAACGATCGCTTTCACTTTAGGTGGATCTTTGTGGATTCCGTGGTTGTCTATGATCTGTCCCAGATACGATAGTTTGGTCTGTGAGAAGACGCATTTCTCCAGATTGACCGTCAGACCACTCTTTGTCAGTCTGTCAAGAACAGCTTTCGGCCTCTGATCATGTTCGCTTTGGTCGCGTCCGACAAAAAGTATGTCATCCAGATGACAAACGACTCCATCGAGCCCTGACAGTTCACGGTCCATACGCTTCTGGAAATACTCCGGCGCTGAAGATATCCTGAAAGGAAGACGTCGGAACATGTATCTGCCGTGTGGTGTTACGAAAGTTGTCAGCTTAGCATTCTCGTCACTGAGCATGATTTGATGAAAACCTGAGTTTGCATCAATTTTGGAATAGACTGTTCCTTCTACAATGCTGCTAAGTGTCGTTTCAACTTTCGGAATGATGTAAAATTCTCGACGCACACTTTCGTTTAGTTTCGTCAAGTCTACACATATTCTGGCAGCACCTGAAGGTTTTGGAACTGCAACGATCGGAGCACACCAGTCGGTGGGGTCATTCACTGGTTCGATCACTCCGCAGTCTACCATTCGGTCGATCTCGTCTTTCACCTTTTTCATCAGTGGGAGAGGCGCTCTCCTTGGTGTTGCAAGACAGAATTGTGTCGCATTCTCTTTCAGATTAATTGTGTGTTCACCTTATAGTTTCCCCAAACCGGAAAACAACTTCGGGTATTCGTTTACCACGCTTTGCTTACTCATTGGTGGTGAAAGTTCAGCTACGTTGATAGCTTTGATACTGTATGTACTTGGGAGGTCACGTATCAGACTCAGTTTGCGTATCCCTGGCACTCCCAGTAGTAGCTTTGACGCACCCTTGTCACTTGCTCTGTGATTTGCGTTGTATCGTGAATAAGTACCATATTGACGAATCTCGCAGTGTCGAATTGTGTGTCTCCAGCTCCGATGAGAACTCTGTCAATCTCTAACAGTTCACCGAAGGACGGCTGATAAACTTGTTTTGCCATGATTGATACCTAGGCACTTGTTTACGCTTCGCGTAATCGATTCTTGCGGTTTTCGACTCTCTCAGCTCGCGGTATGTAGCTTCCTTTAACGAGAGTATTTGGATGGCGTCCAACGATAAGTCTGCGCCTGCATCGTACAGTTTGAGTTTGGCGCTGTCTTCAGTGCACGCAAATGTTATTTTGTCTCTCATTGCCTGCTCGTGAAATGCAGCAGGAAACTTGCACTCATTTGCTCTCTCAGGCACAGTGTTTACCAACGAATCAACTGTCTGTCCTGGTTCACGTTTCAAATGATACCAGTATTTCTCTCGTAACATCAACTGCGGGTCAAGTTTGTGAAAATAATGGTCATATTTCGCAATGACAGCATTTAAGTCATTCTTGTCCGCTGCCCGCTCAAACGTAAAATCTGGGAAGATTTCGATTCCGGTTTCACCAATATGATGAAGTAGTAAGCCTACTTTTTGTTCCCTTGGCTTGTCGGTTGACCTTGTGGCTTGGAGGTACATCTGGAGTCCCCTCTTCCTCCGTTCCCACGCGTGTGCTGAGTTGCCAGTCGTCGTCACTTATAACGTGTCTGGTGGTTTGACAGATTCTCCCGCCATCTTGTCCTGTCGAGTTGTGCTATTATGCAGGCTCTGCTTGTATTTGCTTCGCAGCGTTCTCACATTATACTACTAGACCGACATTGTCTGCAGTATTTGGAGTACATCCCAATTCTGTCACCATGTTTTATGTCGCGGGAGGACATTATTTGAGATAAGCCAGTAGTACCACGTTGTCACTCCTTTAATCATTCCAACCAAGCGCCCCCTATCGCATCGTAAGACAACTTACAAAAACACCAGGGTGCAGATCACTATTATAACTACGTTATAAAACAGGATGACATCAACACTTCGACATAATATACTACAGTCACCGGCGTAGATTTTGCCTCACGCCAGATTTTGTCATCTCGCTCCATCTCACTCGAGATATGTAATTAGTCCTATATAAAATCATATATCGGTCACTGGAAGTTAACTGACAAAGTTAACTCTTTCGCAGAAAAATTATGGATAAACAGGTTTTTGAGACATATTTTCGTATATCTAGTTCGATATTAATCGCCAGGTGGCATAACTGGTACGACACATCGGTGAATTTTGTAAATACACCTTATTTCTCTTTATCGTAAGAAAGTGTATGCAATTGTTCGTAATAATCATTACAGGAAAGTAATCGAACGGCCTCGTGAATTTTGCACATTTAATGCTTTGCATATTACCGCACAGTGAGGCTTTTTCGAAGACGCTCTTTCTTTTAAGACACATTCCGGCGCTACACTCGCTTTGATAAACGTTTATTTCCATCGTTCGATATTTTGGTGAGTAGTTCACTCAAACCAATTTGTCTTGTTTGTACTCGATAGATGAAGTAACTGAGGTTTTCGAATATTGATCCCATGCGAAAAAGTATCTACGTATTTTTTTGAAAACAGTATATTATTTTACGCAAGGCAAAAACCACACCAACCACTATACGCGAACCCCATGTCGCGTAACGCTATGTCAAAGCAAACACAAATCACACACAACTGCCCACCACACCCCCGCGAAATCAGGTTTTTGTAGCGTCGAACATCGTTGTTTTGTGGTTTACTTACTCTAAGCGATTGGACTGATATTTTTTCTTGATGGAATCCTGTTTTTTTAGTTTTGTACAAGTAGCCTAATATTTTGCATTCACAAATGGCATGCTTCGAAGAAGAACGAAGAAGAAGCAATTTCATGGGTTTTACCTAATCTCTAGTATTACTATTTTCTAGTGAGACGCATTACCATAATGGTTAGGATGTAGGACTCTTTATCGAGAAGATCGGGTAGGAAACTTCTTGCAGCTATATGATTCACTCAGCGTTAACCAGTTTACGCAACTGTATAAATAAGTACCTGTTTAAATGCACTGTGAATACATATCAACGAATAGAACAGTTTTCGCGCAGAAATTGCAGCGTGCAGATCGCAGATACGTCGAGTTGGTGTTTGAATGAACAAGTTTCCCTGGGGGGGGGAGGGGGAGAGGGAGGGGGAGTATAACATGTTTGTAGCTGTCCTAAAGACTGGATACCGGGCAATGTAAGTAACATATCTTTACATGTACACTTATTGACCTAATCTACATATACGTTAATCGACTCACTGCCTTCGTGTTTTAATTTTCGCAATGAACTTACAAAAGCGCAGAAGACTAAATTAGTTTTGATTACGCCGAAGCATGTGTGTAGCTTGGCTCAAATGAAACATGATTTCTGCACATGGACTAATTACCAGCACCGGAGCAAGACTATCCAGCTCACTTTTGTGAAATGCGTCGTAATTACTGCAACACAACTGTATGGTGTGCTAAAATCACACGTTAGTGAAGTGTGTAGAAATTAACTATCATTTCAGGAACCATTTATGTGGAGATTATCGGCAAGACGAATCAGTTCGCGATCTAGCAGATTATAGACCGACAAACACAGATATTACACGTACAGATGGAGAGACACAATCTGTCAATCGCGAAATCACAGGAAGTAGTTCACTTGTAGGCCGATCCAAGACACGTACACATGTCAACTTGTAAGCTGATCTGAGACACGTACACATGTACACTTGTAGGCTGATCCGAGACACGTACACAGGTGTCAACATCTGCTCATGGAAATGCGGGGACGTTTTCCAGAAAAAGCGCACGACATGCACACATGAAGGTGCTCATAAAAAGCGAAAACACCCACCCAGCTTTCGTCGGTTTTCGTCGGTTTTTCATCGTTTGTTTAACGTGTTGTTTTACTGGTCGCCATTTAGAGTCGGGTCGTTCTCGTTCGTGGTTAATGCACGCGCGAAATTTTTTTTAATCACTTGAGACCGGAGAAATAACTTCTGCCTAGAATGGCCTCGAGTGCAACTAATCGGTCGATTTTACCTTGAATTTGTTTTGTTTTTGAAAATAAAAAACGGGACTTTCGTAAAAAAAAGCGAAAAGCAGGACAAATGAAAAAACGGCATTTCCCGCCCGAAAGCGGCAATGTTGACACTTACACTACTACACATGCCCACGAGAGAACCCTTACCGTCACTTCAATGTTGTCACTTACACTACTACACATGCCCACGAGAGAACCCTTACCGTCACTTCAATGTTGGCACTTACACTACTACACATGCCCACGAGAGAACCCTTACGTCACTTCAATGTTGACACTTACACTACTACACATGCCCACGAGAGAACCCTTACCGTCACTTCAATGTTGGCACTTACACTACTACACATGCCCGCGAGAGAACCCTTACGTCATTTCAATGTTGACACTTACACTACTACACATGCCCACGAGAGAACCCTTACCGTCACTTCAATGTTGACACTTACACTACTACACATGTCCACAAGAGAACCCTTACCGTCACTTCAATGTTGGCACTTACACTACTACACATGCCCACGAGAGAACCCTTACGTCATTTCAATGTTGACACTTACACTACTACACATGCCCGCGAGAGAACCCTTACCGTCACTTCAATGTTGACACTTACACTACTACACATGCTCATGAAAGAACCCTTACCGTCACTTCAATGTTGACACTTACACTACTACACATGCCCACGAGAGAACCCTTACCGTCACTTCAATGTTGACACTTACACTACTACACATGCCCACGAGAGAACCCTTACGTCATTTCAATGTTGACACTTACACTAATACACATGCCCGCGAGAGAACCCTTACCGTCACTTCAATGTTGGTCTCGTCAGTCACAACTGAATAGGCCTATACCACCGAGTTAAGTCCAAGTACTGAACTCTATTCTATTGGCGCAATGGCATTGTCTGTTGAACCAAATGGCTCATGCGACTGCTTACCGCGAAACTCCAGATGTCGCTCTACCCCGATTATGCAATAATAGAAAGTACTGTCAACATGCGTTATATTTCGGACGGGCGTGCACTTCCAACAGAACGGGTGCATTCACGTAACATACGCACCCGAACATGTTCTGACAAATACATCACCGTCCGATATACACTTGAGTTGACTATGTAACAGCTAAGCGAAGGTTCGACATAAATAGAAAATTAAAAGAAACCCCGGACTTCGATGAATCATCATCTTTCGGGCGTTTATTCCCTACTGGGATTGGCCACTCGGAACCTCCTCCGCCACGATGACCTGTCCAGTGTGTCCATTGTGAGATTTGGCGCTATTAAGATTAGACTCCGAGCAACTTTGCTATGTTCTAAGGTTTGTTTGTGAAGTGGGATTTAATACAAATGAAAGCATTTTGTTTGTTTTGTATTCATGTCATTATACAATACACGATGATATTCGTATTGCGGGTACTGCAATAGTCCATTAAATGTCTTGCTCAATCAAAAGGCTGCTCCGTATACAAGATACAGGCCATATATGATGAGTATATATGGCGTCCTTCATAAAACACCGAATACAGTTGATATACGACTTTGACTTTGAACCGGGATGTAGTACATACTGTTTAACCCCACTTGCCTCTTGAGCCTGTCCATTCCAACAACTGTGTCGCACCACCTGAAACACGTGCTAAGCAAAGAGTCCTTCCTGTTGTATGGAAAACCTGCCAAGGTTCTCCAGACAGTAGGACATTGCGCACGCGCAGTGGGCAATTTCAGCGCCGGCTCTCTTGTTAATGCCACATACATAACAATTTCTGAGTAGGCTTCACCTTTGCCGTGTCGCTTTGGCGTCGAGGCCGTCCAGTGACGTTGAAATCAACAGTCGGGTTATTATCTGACCCCGGTCGATCTATTTATAACAATACTTTCGAACGGAACTCTTGAACTCTTAAGTGTTTGGCAATAGTTTGTAAGATAAGGCTCTCGAGAAAATCACCTATGACACCACAACAGCATTCCCCGAGTCGATATTTATTGCTCGAGTTGCTCCTATGCTCTTCACAAACGCAATCTTTGAGGGTCATTGTGCATAGAACATTTATTTGATACCAGTACTCCAATTAATATTACACAACGACGCAATAACCAGGTCAAAGACATTCCGAGGTTCCCATGTAAACGATGCTGCGGGTAATGTTACGACTTATGTTGGTTGTTTTGAGAAATAAATGCCATTGTTTAATGCAATTGTGCATAGCGAATGATGATAATATTGTGTAATTTGTAAGTTTCACGTTTTACAACACACAAACTGTCGTCCTACTGCGTGTGCCTTTGCTATCGGCATCATATATTTTGACGACAAGCTGTAAGAACCTAACAATACATTAATTATTTTCAAGAACATGACTATCTTAAGAACACGTTTTAATGAGATATATTTATTTAAAATGTTGACATATGCTTATAAAATCGTCAATCGATAAAAATCGTACATACATGTATGCATGTACGCACGCACGCACGCACGCACGCACGCACGCACGCACGCACGCACGCACAAACAGCTATGTGTCAAAATATGCAAAACTGGTAGTCCCATTCAAAGACAAAGTGATCTGAATTAATTAAATCATACTTTGGTGGCGTCCGGCAAATGCGATTAACATAAGACATCATGCAAACAAAACTTTGGTCGGATTTTCGCTTTGCAGGATGCACCCCCCCCCGTTATTCCTACCAGATTTTGTTCATCCTGTCAGAATTAGTTGTCGAGAAACCGTGATCGCAATTCAACACCATAACTAGACAACTGTCTCTGGTGTGAGATCATCCACCAGTTGTTGACATGCTTGCAAACCCGTGTGAGAGACAATTAACTGAAGCTGAGAGACACAACACAAACTAGTTAATACAGAACGAACTGACTGCCATCATCGGGGCGCTCATCCAGCTGAAGAAATGTCCGAAATGTGAAATGTGGTGATTTGTTCCATCAGCGAAGTCGAAGCATGTGATAAGTCAGTTCGTTTCGTATTACTTTAACACGTAGTATTGACGTTCATCTTGGACTTCCGAAAGATGCAGAATCATGTATTGAACGTGTGCATTGAGAAGGATTCCACCATGATTTCATCAGTTATAGTTTCTTCAATTTATCCCCAAAGCGGCAACAGAAGCGCGAAAGCATGACCAAATAATTGGTGTCCGAGACCAGTCACACCACCGTTGACGGACCTTTGGAGGACGCTACGTGTTAATTGCTACTATGCATTGGGGGTGTTCGCACAAGAATGTGCAAAAACGTGATGAGTGTAAGAAATATTTCACATATATATATAATCACGCACATTCTGTCATAGTTCGCACGCATGCATGCACACACGCACGCACGCATGCACGCACGCGTGGAGATTTAGATAACTAAACGTGCTGCCCCTGATGTAGTATTTGGAAACTAGGCACCCCGCCTTTCAGGGTGTGCTTCCTCCCATGTCTATGTACAGTGATCTCCTCTTCACTGTTTCGCAGTATTGTAATGGTACAAGGTGTGTACATATTTAATATATCAACCGACAAAAGTATATACCCATCTTCCGTATTTGATCGGCACTATGCTTATCGATTATCGCGTTGTACCGAGTAGTTCAGAAACGACTGGGTCGATCGCCTTCCATGGATTCAACGTCGTCATCGTCGTCACGCAGCGAGCATACCACTGGGCCACCAAACCAGGTAATTACCCATAAACCCATTGGTTAAACATCCGTCCTCAATTGATGTAGCCCAACGTGAACCAGTTTCGTTGATCTTCAAATATATGGTGTATGAATGGTAATATGCAGACAGCGCCGGATTTAGGGCAGGGCAGACAGGGAAGTTGCCCAGGGGCCTCAACAAGATAATTTTTGGGCGGCCTCCACAAAAGTTTGTTTAGGTCAGGACTCTCTTGGCTTTGGGGTCAACCAAGATTAAGTTATGAATAACCTGTTGTGCCACTTCGCCGTAGCGTGACAACTGACAAACTGATATGTCACTAAGCAAGGTAATTTACGTGCTCAAAGGTAATCAATATTTTAAAACATATTAGTTTGCACTGATTCACTTGCTCGACATAATCTCGATTATTTGCCAATCCCCATCACAGTCCTTGGTTTCAGCAAATACGCCATTTAGTTCTTTCGAGGTCGCTAAGTGGCATACGTCCATCGGCATCGCGATGCTACAGAACACGGTAACGTTTCTGATATTTTGTTGCATATGTTGTGTCATAACTGTCGTTGTTATTCGTCGCCAGTTATTTTATGCTATGCATATTCTAGTAATATAGGTTTTACATACTCGTGTCGTCTGTCCGTCTTTACAAAGTAGCAAAAACTATGATTTCATAAATTTCGATTTTCCGGCTGGTTCCCGCAAACTTTACATGTAAAAAGTGACACAAAAGGTGCTTCCATCTGTCGGTATCTAATAGATATAAGGCGGAAGATATTTAAACAGAACTTTGCGTTATGCTCCCTGCGTCTCTACTATAATAACACACGTGCGTGTTTCGTTTGAGTTAATGGAGTTTGCAGTTTTGTATACGTGACTTCTCGAAAAATATCTTCCTAATTTTAAAGGAAAATAAATATCCGGGTAAATTGACAAATAATTCTTCTCGTGTATAAATACGTCGACATCGTTCAAAGCATTTGGCATTATCTTTACTACATACATAATCAGTATGTCAGACTCATAGACATAAACTGAAATATTATAAACTATAATAATAATAATACAGCATTTTTAAAAGCGGTAATTCCCACTATATGGATCAATGCGCTGTACATGGTATAAAATACTATTCAACTATGAGTCTATTCTGCAATGTTGTGTCCCCCCGATATCCTAAATATGACACCATTTGGTAATCGCGGATATTCCACGGATAGCACATTTTCATGTCTACTTTCCACAATGGCAAGTAATTTTTTATCTAAGTAATCTATTTATATTGCAGAAGCCTTAATCCCCTTTAAAAGCAGTAGGCACAGGGTTCCTCGTGTCTTCCAGGGCGGTACAGAAAAGCAGAAGATCACAAAAGAACAGGTCGAAAAAAGATGCACAAATGCTTGCAAAAACACAATCTGGCACAGATGCTGTATCTGATGCTTCTAGCAAAAGTAGCACCGAGTGCGAAGGTTTATGTTCCTCGGGAGTGGCGGGTGAAGTGGCGGACAGCGCAACCGCTACCGCTGCACAAGACAACGAAAGAGCTGATAACCCCCACATCGATGACATCAATGCCGAGGTTGATGACAGCCTAGCAGGTGAGCTGGATGAAGACGATAAACCAACGGATGTACAGGCGGCAATAATAGAACCTCATCCAGACGGAGACGATGATGAAATTGGTTTGTGGCGTGACCATCTATCGCAAGAGCTTGTCGAATACTGGGCTAAGAAAGGTGCTATAGATCTGCAGCACTGTGACAAGTTGCTGAAACTGAAATCTTCACAACAGAAAGTCGGAGATAGCACTCGCAGGTGCACACCTAGTATGTTTGAATGACATAATCGAAATGGAGAAGTTGTGAAGCGCTCGTGTTTGTGTTTTTTTTGCCAGCTGACGGCAGCGTATACTGCTATGTTTGCAAACTCTTGCTGCAGAACATACGCAGCTTACCCATGGCGGGTTATGTGACTCGAAGCATGCGAGTAGTCGGCTGTTTGATCTCGACTTCGAGCTCGCGCAGCAAACGGAATAGGCGGCGAAGTATTGGAACAGTGTGCTAAAAAGGCTGGCCAGTGTCATAAAATGTGCATGTTAGCGAGGCCTAGCGCTTCATGGTGAGAATGAAATGCTAGGACCAGCCGCTAATGGAAACTATCTTTGAATGCTAAAACTTGTGGCCGAGTACGATGATTTCCTTAAGCAGTACATCCAGAAGCATGCCAATCTCGGAAGCGGCCATACGAACTATTTGTCGTCAACAATTTGGGAAAAACTTGTGCAGTTCATGGGAAAACGTGTATTGGATGAAATCATCGCGCATCAAACATTCCAGATACTACTCGATTACGTTTGATTCCACGACAGATGAGAGCCATGTTGATCGGTTAACTCTAGTCTTCCGACAAATGGAGCACACTACACCGTTTGAGCGATTTGTCAAGTTCATGCCTAACCAAGGTGACAAGACGCAGGGCATGTAAGATGGTTTAATGGAATTCCATGATACGCAAGAGATTGACATAAAACATCGTCGTGGCCAGTCGTACGACAGTGCTTCAGCCATGAAAGGAAGGTACAATGGCCTCCAAGCCAAGGTGGCAGCAGATAACGACCTGGCGACGTGTATCACTTGAGCAGGGCAATCACTAAACCTGGCTGGAAAGGCAGCCGCCGAATGCTGTCCAGCTGCTGTGGGTTTCTTCGAGGCGATTTTTTTCTTTTTTACTGCATCCACACGTCTTTATGAAATACTGATTGATTCGCTCAAATCAGCTGGCAGTTATGTCTGCGTTCCAAAACTGGCCAAAATTGCTGACGACCCGGATGAAATGCCAAAAGTACGTTGGGGGCAAATGGCTTACATGAGCTCATGTGGTATATACTCAGTCTTCTGGCACGAGATTCTAGACAGGGTCATCGGTACCAATAAACAGCCACAGGATCCCAAACTAGATCTGAACGCTGCAGTGGCAACTGTCAAGTCACTGATAGGTTTTGTTGAGACAAAACGCGAGTGCTTCTACGGGTACGAGTGGCAGGGAGCATCTGGCACAACACAATACGTGCAGACTCGCCAGCGTCGACGGATCGTGCGGCTGAATACACTAAATAGGGCCTACTGGTGAAGCGCCGGAAGCAGAACTTTCTCCTTCGCTGAGGTTTTGTGCTGAGAGTTACATACCGGTTATCGATTAATTCTTCAGCTCTCCGGAACAACGACTCTCTTCTTATGAGCTAATCTGTTCTCGATTTGGTTCCTTGGGTCAACAGGAAAAGCTCAGTCCTGAAGAGATCCAGAATACGCGACGAAACTCGTCAACATCTACAAAGATGGTCTGGACCAATGCCTCTGTGTTGAGCTTATCCAGGTCGCTGCATTCACAGTTTACGCTCTCCTCCCAATCACTGTAATGGTCTTGTCTCAATAATATTATTGTATCATGCTCTTGTACAGTTGTATGTCAATTCTGTATGTGCATACATATATTCTGAAATAAAATTTGTATATGATGAGTTGTGTTCTAAATGGAAAAAAAGTTGTATTTTGCGGTGATGTCCTTATTGTAGTAGGTAGGGAGGGGTGAGAACTATTATTATGCGATACCCGGTTAATCGCTGCCCAGGGGCCTCCACAGTCCAAAATCCGGTGCTGTATGCAGAATAGGTTTAATAAAAGTATGTATATTCTTTTTAAAATCATCGAAAGAATTTACTTTAATCGTTTGATCGTGTAACTTGCAAAAGTATAAAAAATAATATTTTGCAATTTTTCGCCAATTGTTTACCGGACACGGCCAAAACATAATGTATCAGTTTGTCCGATGATTCATCAACATTAAATAACACGTTTGCACAAACGAGCTAGCCTGTCATAGTCAATGCTTGGTAGGTTCGATTATTCGCGAAATGAGTCAGTAATGAGACCAGTGGAACAAAATCGAATTGACGATCGTCCTCGTAATTCAAGGTCAAACGGTGGTTAGGTGGTTAGGGTAAACCATTAGGGTTAGGGTAAACCATTATAGTCGTTAGATGACGCGACACAATTAATAATGTGTTGCCGACGAGTCACTGGAGTCGTTACATAGATCGACGTGTTACTGAAACCCGCGAAGGGGACGAGTGCTGGGAGATGGGGGAGGGATTAACCAATCATACGCTTCCACATATGTTAGGGTCGTCTTGCATACTTCCCTTGCACACCACTTGTTTAACCCTTATGAAAATATACTATGGAATTACATAGTATCCCTGGTATCTGTTGGTATTACAAATACCATGGTGTTTTACTATGGTTTCCCTGTTTCAAAGCAACGTGGTATACCATGATTTCCATGGTATATCGTGGTATTTACCATGGTTTACCTGTTTATGCATGTGCATAGGTATAATTAGTTATTTTGTCTTAGATGTCCTAATCAGCCCACTAATATTATTGTTACGTTGCAGTGAAAACGTGATCTATTCTTGCAATAGGTGGAAAACGAGATGGACTTCAGAATGTTTTAAAGTAACAAGTGCCATCGTGTCTTGTGTGCGTCGTCATTCTGTGGCACCATCAACAGTACTAGTTTGTGATTTGTTCAATAATAATAATACGTTTTATTCTTTCCAACATAAGTAGAATATAAAATTATATACAATGTTTGTGTTGCAAAAATGAAATACTTATTATATCAGAATTCTTTATAGAAAAAAGGTATACTGAAGACAGGTCTTATAGTTGTATAGCCCTGTAATAATATTACATAGGATACAATGAAATGTTTGATAATACAAGGTAGTCTTCGCAATAGTGTTTGATCTATGGTACGAAATATTGCACAAATACCCTGGAAGTGCAGACAAGCACTTGCATTACTAGTATGTTAATTAATAATAATTATTTTAATGCAGTATATTACAATACAATCATATATTCATTTGAACATTTCCCCAGCCATTTATCTAAGACCAAATTGTTTTTTAATAAGTATCTGTTGAACATATCCATTTTTAATTTGTTAACAAACGCATAAAAGGTTGGCATCGTTGTAGTACGGGTTGATAATGAGTTCCAATACTTTATACCATAAATTGATAAGCATCGCGACTTAATATTTGTACGGATACAGTGACGTACATATTGACACTGAACTCGAGAAAAACATAAATTAGCATGCTTCGTAAAAAATCACTGAATATTGACAGGTACTGGTACTGGCATATTGTTGTATGTTTTATACATTATTGTACACACTTTCAAATCTACTAAATCTTGAAATTTAAATACTCTACACCTATAAGATAGCATGTTGATGTGATGAAGTCTAACAACACCACATATCAGTCTGACAAGCTTTTTTGTACCACTGTAATACGGTGTACATTAGTAATACATGCATTTCCCCAAACTATACAGCAGTAGCACAGTATAAGTAAGAACAGTGAGTAAGATAAGATAAGCAAGCTTGTAGTTCCTAGAACATGACTTGCCCTGTACATCACTTCGGTTATTCTGGACAGGTTTGTCTTGACATTATTTATTTGATCTTTCCAAGTCAGTTTTTCATCACTCAAAACTCCAAGGAATTTGGTCTTACTGACCCTAGTAATTTGGATGTGAATGTGAATTTGTATATCCAGATCACAGTTTATTCTGCGGTTACTAAAGACCATATAATTTGTTTTGGATACATTCAATGACAACTTGTTTACATTGAATCATGTATACAGTTTATAAAAGTTCACAGTTTACTACACTGTTTTTCAGCATTTCTTAGAATTGTGGTAAGTTTATTTTTATGTAAAAAAAAAATTACCGTTTCATTGCATCTATTTTTCAGAAAGCTTGTATATAAGTTGTTTGTCTTGTGACAAGTATTTTTCAAGCCAGTTGTGAACCATGGTTTTTCACCATTTACAGGTTTTGTGGATTTTTTTGACAGGGCAGTGTTTGTCATATTTTTAAATAAATGCACCAATAAATATATCGTAAGCCGTATTAACATTTGTTGTGCTAATAACATTTTCCCACATTTCACTACTTTAATCTTCTACCAGAGAATTTATGTTATCAATTGTACGGTTCCTGACATAGTCGTGCATTTCTGAATTTCTCTTAATCACTCCATATTCACACAGTGTGAACAATTGAAAGTGGTCAGTCACTTATTAAAATACCATTTGTGGTTCTTATTTATGGCATTAGTGAAAATGTTGTCAACAAGAGTAGCTGTATCTCTAGTTATCCTTGTTGGTTTATTGGTAAGAGGATACAGGCCTAGGCTATACATAGTATCAACAAAGTGTTTTGTACTATCATGTGGCTATCATGTTTAAGATGTCAACATTGGAGTATCTACATAAAATATAATCTTATTGGTTGGGATGTTTCCACAAATATATTCAACATTTTCAGAGAAAGTATCTATGTTAGATCCTGGTTTACGATAGATGCAACTTGCTATTACATTTTGTTTGTTTTCTATTATTAATTCTACTATAACACATTCAAGGACATCATTTATTGATAAGGATTTGTTGAGGACTTGAGAACAGTTAATATCTTTATGGACATACATGACCACTCCACCTCGTCGTACATTCTCTCTCCCGACCGGAGATTGTAGTGTTGCAATGTTGTGGGATAATTCCAAGTTTCCGAGATAGCGATTACATCAAACACTTTCAATTTCAATAAAAATAACTTTCAATTTGTTTAAAGTTTGCATTCAGGCTTCTTACGTTCAAGTGTATTATATTAAGACAGTCTTTCGCATTAATGGTGCTTATATATTGTAGATGTGTATAATAATGTTTTATGGAAAACAACGACGATTTTGCATTTGCTTAACATTAATAAAAATTATTACGTAATTAATATTTGGTAAAACAATAATCGCAACGAAAAGGGAAACGCTGAAAACTCAAAAATTTCACCCTTGGTGACATTTCGTAACGTTGTCATGTGATTGGCGAGAGGATGGAAATCACGTCCATGATATGAGTTGACCCGCAAAGTGCTTACCACTTTGGATATCCATTATTTTGAACATTACCACATCTTTCGATGATTTGAACAAAAACACTCATTTTATTAAATCGACTGCGGATGTTACTTAACCTATTCACACGCTACGTGTTTGGACATCAACGAACCGGATTCGCGATAGGCTAAATCAGTTGAGGATGGAATTTTAATACAAACCTCGCTTTCTAACACGCAACGCCCACAGACACACAGACATACGTACTTCAGTAAGGCGGCTCCATCGTCATCGCGATCAACGTTGGACACAACTACGGTGCGTCGATTTTTCGTGTCCATGGGCGTTTTTGTCTGTTTCTTGTCCCTGGCTTCTGCATCCTTGTCTCCGCTGCCCTGGCACAGTTGTCTGATGCGGCCAATCATTGTACGTCGCTGCTGCATCACATCACCGAATAAGCAATGTCCATCAACATTAAATGATGAACACAAATATACATGCCTGGTTAATTCACGTGTGAGTAGGTCACGTCAAGGGCCTTCAGTCTGAGAGTATGTGACACTTATACAAAGTGCCCACCCGCAGGTTGTACTTATATGTTGTAGTAGCGACCACGTATACATGTTGTGTGCTTAATCTGTAGCGCCATCTATGTGCCGATAAAGGAGGATCGGGTATTTTGTGAATAACGAATAATTTACTACAGATGCGGAATATTGACTCAGATTGCAAGAAAGGATTCTGAATTTTACTTTCTTTTTTACTTTAGCCAGATTGTAGAATACGTTAAATCATGTTAAGCTAGAGGGCAGACGTAATCTTAACAAAGAAACAGTCTAGACGGAATAAAAGAGGATGCCTGTGTCGGAGTGGACGATAAATGATTGAAACACCCACTATGCTGAATGTAGGGATGCTATATATGTTTAAATGATGAAGAGGCAACTGTAAGTCAGGCTAGGCGTTTAGGAGGAGGTTTGTGTTTGCGTGAGAGCGTGTATGTGTGTGTGTGTGTGTGTGTGTGTGTGTGTGTGTGTGTGTGTGTGTGTGTGTGTGTGTGTGTGTGCGTGCGTGCGTGCGTGCGTGCGTGCGTGCGTGCGTGCGTGCGTGCGTGCGTGCGTGCGTGCGTGCGTGCGTGCGTGCGTGCGTGCGGGCTTGTAACTATTCCATTCAATATAGCGAAATTTCAATCGAATGACCATTCACTTATGTCCAGTGAATATGTTTTGTCAGAAGAGAGCTTAGTGGCCATATATGTATTCTTTGCTGGCACACCGACTGTGTTGTGTTGACACTATTTTAATTATAGTTGTGACTCCTCATACCATTTTAATTATGTTTGTGATTCCTCATACCATTTTAATTATATTTGTGATTCCTCATTGATCAGATAGATTTTCTTCATCATCTAACAATAGTTCAAGAGTTCCGGTTCCAGGTTGTTTCAAAGTTTCCCATATGTGGTTAGAAATTTCTTTTTGTGGTATGCATTTTTTTCTAATAAATTTAATTCTGTCTTAATGATTTCTCATTGTCTGTCTACATTACTGTCAGAATCCTTTAATTTGTTTTCCAAATTTAGGAATTCTGGCAAAGTTTAATTTACTTTAGGATTATAATTATAATCGCAAGTAATGTTCACGGTTTTAACGTGACTGGCACTGAGCAGTATAAAAAAGCTGTTATGTGTTACACAGTGTAATTACATTATTAAACGAACCTATTCATTTCATTCAGAACAGCAACTATTGGGGGGCTTAACGCGTTAATTCTTTTGTGTTAATTCAACCTGCGGGATCTTTGCACGTGATCGATCCAGGTAAACACATGCAATATTTAAACACATAATCTATTACAAAAAATATTGTGCACACTTCAATTTGGTTTCACGCACAAATATGACATTGTTATAATAACATCTCTGAAAATTAACAAAAACTAAACAGCATTAGCCAAAGCTTCGCGATATGTGAAGTTCTCGGGAACTCCGTTTGGCGACGCCACAATAACTGACGATAAAGAAATAATATTTCGCACTGGCTATTCGCAGAGCTACTTTGCAAATTACAGCAAAAGTTATCCTTATTCGCAGAGCACGAATAAACCAATCACTGTGGACCATTTACTTGCGCATGTGCATAATGCAGTTTTGAACATCGTGGTCTTTCGTGCACGTTGGGGCTTTGGGACGATACTTGCCTCGAGGCGTTACGTATTTACTTGCTTTTTATGAACATATATATGCTATGATTTACATTTTACAACTATGGAGCCTCTTCTTTTGCAAAACTTGGAACTCTTTCCTCACTGCATCAGATGAGTATTCAAATGCTCGACACGTTAATTATGTTGTGTTAATTCGAGGACTGTTCTGGCTGCTAACAAGTTGCTGACTTCCAACAGTACCCAATACAACACCTGTATTAAGTAAGGCAGGAGATCCGGCGTTGGAATGCGTAGCAATTGTGTATTATGTATTCAAGTCAACCTCTGTAACCAGAATTTCACATTGTAAAATGTTTGTATGGTTATTATTTAATAAACAATATGTCCTGGTTTTTCATTACATGTATGCATGCATGCATCCATCCATCCATCCATCCATCCATCCATCCATCCATCCATCCATACATACATACATACATGCATACATACATACATACATACATACATACATACATACATACATACATACATACATACATACATACATACATACATACAACATTAGCTGGCAGCACAATCTGGGAGAGACGTTGGACTGTGACGGCGCTTCATTCTATAGAGATGTGCGGTCGTCGGTCCAGCATTCAGTCCGTGTGTCTGCGTCAGTGAGGCGTATTTATGGGGTGGACTATTTTGAGTGTCGCTATTGTGCCGGTGGTGACTATTGTGCGGATTAACCATGACTTCTGACTATTTTCATGTGTGCTGCGCACCACATCCCTCCCCATCATAACAAGAACGGGATATGTTACGAGGAACATATATGCAGAATGTCATGTAAACAGTCGTGTCCCGTGTCTTTCTGCCATCTGATCGTCAACCATGCCCGTGTCCAGTAGGTTGACACTGCTTAAGTCTGCAAGATAACGAACATCTTGTAGTGAGTACCTGACAACATTGTCTTCCTCAGCGCTGGTGATAGGGACACGACACCAACTCTCCTCCCTGACAAACTTAGCAAAGCAGAACGTACCGACACCGACACGCTAGTCTGATGTCGTGTGAGATGTGTAGTACTCATGTATGTCCTTTGTCAACAGCTTAAGCTTGCCTTTACGCAGAAACTCGCCTGCGTCAGCAACTTGTGTCAAGTCAATAATAGCGGTGTCATCTATTTCGTTGTCTTCAACTTCTTCATAATCCTTTGCTTAATTATCTACCGAGTCGAGCAGGCGCTAACGGACAGACACGCCCATTTCCATGAGATATACGACATAGCAGGGACTGGTGTTTTCCGTCGCCTATCTCGTCAGCCGATACAAACTGTACCAATAACGTCATGTCCATCACATACGTGGCAAACATCCGCTGTGCCCCTCGGTCCAGCCATCTTCAATAACCATCACAATTCCGTGCAGCTTGCACTCAGTTGCAAATGGCGAGGGCACATTCCATTCAGGCTTGCTGTGGTAGATCAGCACTCTATGCGCGTCGTATTGCCATAGTCAATGAAGAACACGCTGACCGTATCTGCATCGATATCGAGAACCCGGGCTCTGTATAGACGGCCGTCTGTGTACGTAACGACACAGAGTGCTCCAACATTCGGCTCCCAGTTGCTTTCCATATAATCCAGTGACGCTTAACTCAACTGCTCTGACAACAGGTCAACTCAACCTCGATACGCACCAGTTGACATCAGAAACGAGCTGGTGACAAAACATGACTGGCATAAACATAAAACTTGCGACCAACGAGGTCACTAGTGTCTGCTTTACACGTACTTAGCTTGCCATCTTGTTGTTCAGGGTCTGTCATATTGCTGTTCCCGTCGCTTGAAGTTTATCCACTATTGCTGGCAGCGTCATTCCACTCAGGAAGAGGGAAGTTATATCAAATGACCCATCTATAAGCTGTGCTTCAGTGTGTCCGTGGTGACCTGATTCAGCATCACAAACAGGTCTTTATATTGTGTTTTCTTCAGGAACACAGCATTCTCGCCCGGCGTCCACTCTGCGTTGGTATCAATTCCTGCAGACAGCAGTGTATGGTAAATGGTGCCTGTCGTAAGAACTCCGGGCGAATGTAACGCAGTCATGACAGTTTCTGATGTTCCGAAGTCTGTGAACGTGACTGTCGCAGTGTCATCTATCAGTGCATCTGTCACTGCTCTATGCCCACGTTTCGTGGACGTCTGTCTATTGCGTCGTCTCTTTGCTAAAGTGACTCCTTTCTTAGCCGGCGCGCGTTTTATACGTTTACGAGCTCGCACGC